>CM047883.1:18969472-19123098 GCA_026212405.1 Petrea volubilis | reverse complement strand
CAATAGTCTGGCGTGACCTAGCTCATATTATTGAGCTTCGTGGCCTCCCACTGTTATATCCGGGTGCTATTTTTTTAATATAATTAAAAGCTAGTTAATTATCATGTATATATATATATGTATATATACATATTCTTTTTCCTTTTTTTGGGGGCGGGGGGTTGATTGGTGTAATTAGAAAAATAAAAAATGCCTAATAGGTGTTACATCACAATATTTGTGTAAATAATACAAACTATCAATCCGTTTAATGGGATGAGGCACTAAATCTCTTAATTAATATTCGAATTCTGAATTTGAATGGAACAGTTGGATTGAGATGAGTGTCCCCATATTGTGCCTTTGTAGTATTCAAATCCGAATTAGTTGGACAGTAAATTAAAATCTAATTTTTGTCCTTAATACATTATTATTATTATTATTATTATTATTAGTAATAGCAAAATACATGTTATAGAAATTAAGAGTGCAACTATGTGGATCTCATCTTTCAAACATTTGAAGTAATTAATTAATGTCCAATGCAAGCTTGCAAACGATGTTTTTCTTTGATCAAAACTTGTATGCGTTGAGTTATAAGGTTCTATTTTATTCTATTTTTATATTTGTTTACATTTAGAGCTTAATTAATAATCTCTATCAGAAAGCATTATATTTTGCGAATGGAATTATATAAATGCATAAGTAAATTAGAATTAATACAGCATATGAACGAATCATCAAAAGCTGAATGGAAATCAACAGTAATTATGCAAATTAGAGCATTTTGATAAATGACGATTATGTAAATTTTAAATATGTTTGGCATTTGCCATTTTGATTTCAAAGAAATAATAATAAGATAGGGGCTTATTAAGACCCTAACTCAAAATTTTATCCAACAAATCAACTCCTATCCAAAGCATGTCAGTTGCAACTTCTGTGAGCGTTTTCTACCTTAAGAAGTTGGCAATGGCGGAATCGGGACCTCGAGGTCAGGGTGCCGGTAATAGACAATAGAAATAATTAAATTCGAAAAAAAATTAAGAAGTACATTAAAGGACAATCACAGAGTGCACTAAAAAATAATTAGGGTGGTCATTCAAATTTACCCACAAATGGTCTAATTTTAAAGTCAAAGAATGCATGTATACCCTATGGGTTGTATGTAACTCCACCGTTAGAAGTTGCAACAACAAGCATAATAATAACAATAACAACTAAGACAATTTTGGGCTTAATTACATTTTAATTATAAAAAATTAAATAAGTTTGTTTTCGAATTTTCACACTTATTTGTTTTATACAATCAACTCGAGACACTTTGTTCAAATTTTCACACCTAATAATTTGAAATTTGGCCCCAAAATAGCCAAACCACAAGTGAAACCCTGTACCCTTCTCATCTATATGCAAGTGGTGAGCTCTCAAAATCACTATGAGCCTTCAACGTAAAAGATAGCTCTCAAAATTTCTAATTATTATCAGTTATAGATCTCATCTGTGTATATTTAACGTAGGGACGTTTCAACTAATTAAAATATCTAATTAAGCTTTGTATATTACAATTATCTTTTGTAGGTTATTAGATCAATGTATTAACGGTGGAGATAATTATAAATTCGTTTGGACTTCACCTACGAGAGTATAACTTGAATTATTTCAATAATCAGCGCGGTATACGAAATTAATTTATATTACTTTTATAAGATTTTTCTCAAATTCAGATAATGCTAAAATTTGATATAAGGGCCCAAAGATGAGTCGAGCCATCTCGTGAATTTAATGAGTTAATCCAAATGAAGCTCGACTCGAGCTTGAATTTTTCAAATTCGAGCATGAATAAAGCTGTAATTAAAAAACTCAAAAGTTTTGATCCTTTTATTGTTATACTTTTTATTTTTTAAATTTATAGAATAATTTAATTAAACTACTTTAATTTACAGTTGTGGATGAAACTCCAGGATACAAACTCTGCTTTATTTTTATTTTTTTGGGGATCGTAAAATGCATTCACCGCCGTTAGAATTATACGACGCCGTATGACACAAGTTTGAGTTTTAGTGATGTGGGGCCCAATATATCCCATCATGACCGATGTGCTCACATCATTGCCCCCGTCCTAACGGTTTTTGGGTGGTCAGGGGAGCGCCGTTGAGGATGACGTGGCACTATCTGGGCGGCCCATTTTTGCATCAACCAATAGCATTGCGGTATCCGTACTAGTACTCTTGGGCCCACAGGTATACGAACCTACTCCTGATCTACATACGCGGGGCCCACCGTGATGTCCTTATTGGGTGCTTCTCAAGTCTAAACTGAGGAAATGACGATAATGCCCTCGTGCCGTGAGATCGAGTCGGTTCCAACCCATAAAAGATGAAAATTGCACGTTAAAGATAGTCTTTTAGCTTAATAATATAATTTAGTCATTATGATGTAACAATGTATTTTCAATTATCTTAATATGACTATGTCATTATATGAAATTCAGGAGAGAAAAATAAGATATAAAAGAAAAAAAATACTTCAAAATATTTATTCTAGATAATACACCTACCTCTCTCTCTCTCTCTCTCTGTATGTGTATATATATATATATATATTCATAGGAAGTGTAATATTCACACTTTATGATATAGAATTATAGAATAGATAAGAGCAAAAGAGATGGTATGCCCTGACTCATGAAAATGTAATACATGGTTACAATTTTTTTTTTGTGTATCTAATTTTTATTTTTCTAAATTGGGACCTATATATTATTCATAGTACTTACATCGAGGCTCATAGGAGTGGAGCCAAAAATTCATATTTGGGGGACCGAGACTAAATTTTTATAAAATATTAAAGGTATTTTTTGGAGAGAATAAAATTTAAAATTTTCAAAAAAAATACATGTAAATTTAAGTTTGCTTTAAATTTGAGGGGGAGCAACCGCACCTACCAATCCCCTCTAATTCCTCCTCTGGTTGCTCGATCACTACAAGAAGTTTCTTTGTATATTTTATTTAGTTGAGTATCAGATATCAATATTATCTATATAGCACAAAGTAGATATGTTGTAATTGCTCCTCACGATATATTGAATTGAATAATGAATATTTTTGGAGTAAAATATAGATATTCGAGTTTTTGGTGTTGCTTCTGGCAAGTACCAATTGGTTTAGTGTTTTGTATTTATAGGTATATGTAAAATCACAAACAATTCCTTGTAAAAATCACTTATAAAACAAAAGAAAGACATGTAAATAGGTAGAAAAGCCAAAAATGGCTGGATAGATGCAAAATTAATTATCGACCTGAAAATGGCTAACCAGGAGTAGGTAAAAGTTATGCGCTACCAAGCCAATAGCAGCTGAATTAAATGCCATTCAAGATAAGATATAATGCAATTAAAAGATCCTTAATCTTGACACTACACACACACACACACACACATGTCTATATATAATATATATATATGATCATGTCTTGATTCTAGATGAGGCTCGGTTTGATGCGGGGTTGCTTGAGAAGGGACGTCGAGGTATGGGATTGAACGATAAATGGGATTCTGGCCTATCAATAAGAGCTAGTAATTGAGAGTGTTCACCATTAAGACATTCGGGTATGCTTAATTTAGAGAGAGTATCAAGAAAAATTGTAGACAGAGTGATAAGGTAATAAATCATATATCTTGGATATTTAATATTGGGGCGTCCAAAGCCTGATGTGGTGGTACATAGGTTTGATAGATGGTTAGACCTTTCAATAATTTAGGCTGATAACAATGTGCATAGATATATGACTTCACAGCCAAGTTAGTGAGGTCACACAATCCTACTGAAAATAATTTTTTCTACTATATATTATATATGTATTTTTCATATTGAATATTAATCTATTTGGTATTATATTGCCCTTCGACCTCATAGTAAAATTTTAAAAATTTATTATTGGTCCATTATCAATAATTCAAAATATTAGATACATTAAGTTTTTTGACCCTAATAATTGACAATTTTAGAATCGCCACTGACTATATATACTTCTGATGTGGATCAAGTGATATCACCATTAATGCTAACATGGATTAGGCCAACACACGCATGATATAGTAGTATAATACGTTTGAACATATAATTTTGCACCTAATTAATTCATGGATGTAGTACAATAATTATCTACTACGTACTTTCAAACTTTGCTAAAAATACCTCTTAATTATGCCGTGAAATGTGAATCCTCTATTAAGTTTAAATAGAAAAATGAAACAAAAAGAAAAGGAAAAGTCCGGATCAATAATATTTTATATGGGATTAATTTAACACATAATGTAACATCACATGCACTCAATTGCATGACACTTTACATTAAATATCGGAAAATAAAAATATCACAATATTCATTTATCGTTGCTCAACTTTGTGTATTCTCAACGAATACTAACAGTTGATGGTGAATAAAATGTTATACCTGTAATGAGTAGATGATGCTCAAGTATAGAGTACGAATACATGTAGGCCACTATTGATGAAGATATTTACATACCTCATCATTTTGTAGACTACAATGAATGTGAAGATTGTTTTGTATTTATACATATCCACGATCCATTCACAAAAATATATAATATCGATAGACTATAATCAAAATAATATGCCCATATGTTTGGAATTTCTCAAGGCTCATGATTTGTTTTATTTATTTATTTGTGATATTTTGGGCAAGTGAGAACAACTTTTGGTTTTGCATCCACCAAAAAATGGGAAAAGTACAAAAACGAATTTCATATTTTGCCCTTACAAAACAATCATGCACCCTTTACTTCACTATATATAAATGTGTGTGTGTGTGTGTGTGTTTGTTTGTTTTAGATACATAAACTAAAACTAAACATTAGGAAAAAAAAATTGAATTACATTATTTCTTTCTTATAAATCTGCATAATATATAGGGAGAACCAAAAGCACATACTTACTTTAATAATTTGGGCGAATTAAACTGACCACTTCTGAGGTTAGGCTAATTTACAAAAATCCCCCTATTTTTTAAAAAATTATCAAAAGTCCCCTGAGGTTATACCCATATTACAAACTTATTTCAATTTTCGAAAATACATCTTCCCTTTTTTTGGGTGATTTATATTGACTGCTCCTGAGATTAGACTAATTTGCGAGAAGCCGCAGTGGTTTCAAAAATTACCAAAAATTCCCTGAGGTTATACCAATATTACAACCAATAACTACTTAGTTCACAAAGTGATTAGTCATTATAATTAATGCTATTTATTCAAAAAAAATGTGATTGTTTATTCAAATAATTTTGGTAAGTCACAAGGTGTGTGTGTGTGTGTGTATATATATATATATTTGTATATTCCCTGCTGTACAACTTAGCTCTGAATATGTTTGTCCTCAGTTTTGGTATTTATTTCCATTTTTTTCCTTGTTTTGGTGTGTATTAATTTAATTTACATTTATATTATTTTCATTTGGTCATAATTTTGTGATTTTGCTTGTGATATTGTGTTCATATAAATTGAAATTATGCAAGAAATAACATTTGTCGCATGCATATATAATGATTATTAATGGCATTCCAATTCCCAAATATGTATACTAGATTCGCCCCTTTTCCAAAAGGTGTATATATATATCAACATTATTAGGAAAAATAATATACCTTATCTATATATCTATTTGCAATTGTTTTTCAAGCTCTCAACTTGCATGGCATTTCAACCCGACAAATTAAGATGGATAAATAAGGCATGATGATATGAAATATTTGATTACATCACCTAAACAACATTATTGAACTTATAAATTTAATACTAATGGTCCTTATAATTAACCATGTAATTGCGATTTGTGAACAAAAAAAAAAGAAAAAGTTTTCATGGTCTATATCACCTTTTCGAGAAAAAGACATGCACCCTAACCTA
Source organism: Petrea volubilis (assembly GCA_026212405.1). Classification (NCBI taxonomy): domain Eukaryota; kingdom Viridiplantae; phylum Streptophyta; class Magnoliopsida; order Lamiales; family Verbenaceae; genus Petrea; species Petrea volubilis. Next base: position 19,117,190 of record CM047883.1, on the reverse strand, counting down.
ATTATGTGTTATTATGTATATATATATAAGTAGTGATTATGATTGCAAATTGGTTTAAAAGTCTCCTTCAAAATTATAATCACCATTAAGTTACAATAGCACGAGTAATAAATGAGAACAAACAAATAAAGGGGTATAATTAATTAAGAGTGGGAAAATAATGATAGAATTTTATTCACAAGCGATTATGGGAAAATACACATCATTACATAATTCCATTGCAATGAGTCATTCATCACTAATAAGAGATTTAAGCAAAGGTACATTAATTCTATTTAGAGTAGTTCCATTAAACCCAAAAGTTTTAATTAGTATTATACAATGAGTTATATTATTATTTAACGTATTTATTATATTGCTATGCCTTAAAATCATTGTTGATTCTAATCATGATAATGTGAGAAGTTCAATAATATAATATTGAACAATCTAATTTGACACGTATAATATAATAGATTTATGCACCAATTATAACACTCGATAGAAAATGTCCAATAAATTGACTTGAATTTTGTAATCAGCTAGGATGTATATATTTCAATTATATACTAACTAGCTATCACATGTCAAAATAGAATATGGTAAAATTGCGTATTTTGTCCTATAATTATTTGGTTTTGGTAAAACTAGTCCTGATGAAAATTTTTTTTCAATGTAGTCCTGTAATTTAAATTTTCCCTAAAAATAGTCCTTTTTAATATTGGAGTCAAGCTGAGTCGTCGGAATATTGCAGGTGGCCGTCTAAAAATCGTTATCTGTACAATTCAAACATACATGACATATATATAGGACGGAATTTTAAAATTGTAACAATAATATTAAAAAGCACATCGTTAGTTTAATATATATCTCTCTCTCTCTTAACTGTCTGAAAACAAACATCATCCATTTGCAGACAATGTCGACCTTCATCTTCAAGAGAAAAAATCCTCCATTTTCACTGTATACATACACAATACATCCCCCCAGCCAGACATATCTCACACATAGTCACATACAGGCACACATACACACACCTGCACATAAATGGGTGCACACACACACACACACACAGATGGAGATGAAAAAAGACAATGGTGAAGAAGGAGATGGGAAAAAAGAAAAAATAAAAATGGGCTTCATTGCATTTTTAGGATAATTAAGATACCACTTTTCGATTTGAGGATATTTTTTATTAATGGTGGCAAATGTAGGACAGAAATTTTCTATTTTTTTTGCAATGTTAGGACTTCCGGCCAATTTTCCGACCATTGTGGCCAGAAAATGACACGTGGCGCACACATTATCACCAAAAATGCATATGTGTGTGCCATGTCATTTTTCGGTGATGACGCATGCGCCACGTGTTAAGTTACGGCAAAGATGACCGAAAAATTGGCCAGAGTTCTTTGCAAAAAAATAGAAAGTTTCTGTCTTACATTTGCCACCCCCAATAAAGAGTGTCTTCAAATCAAAATGTCGGCATCTTAACTTATCTTAAAAATGCAATAAAAGCCATTCTTAATTATCGAGCTTCACTAGAATTCAACCTGATACATAAGTCAAGTGAGTTTTATATCTAGCATGTATTTCGAGTCTAATCAAATTTAATTATGGGAAGAATATTATTCTCGCAAAATATTAATTTTTTTTATTTTTTTTAAATTTCCATCGAAATTCCATAAAAATTCCACCAATTTTATTTATTTATTATTTTTTTTTGGGAGTGGAAATTTGCAAAGCACGTATCTAAATGAAACATATATGTATGGTATCGAAGTGATGGCCTTGTGTCAACTAGGCCATTAAATTAAAATTAAAGGTCGTTGACAACAAAAAGTATACTCATGAAAGACAACAAGTTTCTTAGCACATGTTATGTCTTGTTGATCATAATGAAATAAATATATATAAAGGGGGAGATCAACATATAGTGCGCCTCAAATATAGTATGTTTTATCATTACAATCAAAATGATTTGAAATTAAGTATAATCCATGAAATTGAAAATGAATCTAATAAGAACCAACATCAATAGCAAGTTTGAATTTTAGAAAGGGTTAAATATAATTACCCAAAGTGAAGCCAGATCCATATGCTTACTCAAGAAATACATCATTAGCCTTTTCATTTTGTTTTTTTTAATTTTTTCTAAACTGATAATGCATTACAAGAAAACACCCGTATCGTTAACGGAACAATTTGTCACAAATTTAATTACTTCATCACATGATATGTTTGATGAGCTTCATTACAAATTCATTTATGAATATCTTGTCATAATTAATTATTATTTTAATTCTATTTTAATAAAATTCCACCATAATTAATTTCATCACATACGTTTTATATCTGTGACGGAATCTGTCTGTCACAAAAATTTTTGTTAGTAAAGTGATTATTTTCTTATGGTGAACCATTTAGGTATTCGTTTTGTTTGATTTCTTTTTCTTTTCTTTTTTTTTTTTTCGTTTTTCGTTTTTGGTTTTTTCCTTCCAAATTCTTAGTGGACTTGGTACACTCGGATTTCAGATTACGCTCTTATTATGCCTTTTGAATTAAAGCCCAATAATCGAAGTTAAAAGTATAGATTAAGTACCCCAGCCCATTTTTTAAGTACCACAAACCTTTGGGGCCGTATTTCCGTACAATTGAACAAAATCAATATGGGCCTATCGAAAGAATAAAAGATAAGAAGAGCAAAACTAATATGGGCCGTAAGTCCCTCTTTCAAGCCAGGGTTTAAGCAAAACCTTCGAAAAATCCCTTTTATTTTTATTTTTTCCCCAAATTTTCTCTTAATTTTCCACAAAAAAATCTATCTTTTAGCAAATGGGCTACTCGCAAAACCATTAAATTATGATCAAGCACAGAAAAGCACTGTGCAAGTTTGCTACAAGACGGCTCTTTGGCAGCTGCCCATTGCCGATGTCAACAGTTTCTTGTTCATCATCCCAAATTAGTCATAAAGATTTGTGCTTTTCTTCAGCGGACCAGCTCATGAGCCACGGCTTATTCTGATTTCGCAATGTTCTTCAATCCCAGAAGCAATCTCAGCCGCTGCTTTCGCCTTCTCAAGAGGTATGGACCTCGATTTGGTTAGTCGTGGCTGCCTTATCCGTAAACTCGTGAGGCCCAGATGGCCGAGGCATTTCTGTTGAATTAGCAAAATTACCATTTTTTTTCTTTTTTATATAATAAAATTTATTAGTTATTTTTCTTCTTATGCAATAAGTTAATGTTCTTTATATAAGATGCAGAGGATCACTAATCATAAATTTTGGTGTAATTGTTTAGGTGCAATTTAAAGTGTTCTTATGCATATATATTACTGCATGAAGGTATGTATTTTGATTTCTTTTTCTTTTGTTTTTCTTTTTGGGCAAATTACAGCTACCTCCCATAAGGTTTGCCGAAATTACAAACAAACCCTCACATATGGGAAAATAAAACCACCATCAAGTTTTGCAAAATTATATAAAAGTTAACGGAGCGTGAAAAATTCTGATATTGCCCTTTACATTTGATTTAAAAACACCTTCTCTAAGGTTTGTTGAAATTACATAAAAACCCATAAGGTATTGGAATTTGCAACCACATCTTTGATGGCGGCACGGCCTTCCCACATCAAAAATTAATAAAACACACATATTCGGATTAGCCTCGCTCTCAGCTCCACGGTGATGGCCCAATCAATGTCGTTTAACCTCGTTTAATTGCTTGTCAACGTACCTCAATTCTCACAATTTTAGTAAACTTAATTGGATTCCAACATTGCCAATACCACTGGAATTACCTTGTTTAAGGGCTTGCAGATCTGTAAGAGTAAACCACATTTCAAGCCTATTGGTCTCAAAAAGGTTCTCCCTTCTTCAGTCGTCGATTTGCTCAACTGTGGTACTAACAGTCTCGCCTTAATACCATTTTCTAGATCTTGACCATCACATCCACAAAAAATGGCTTTAGTGAAAAAAAAGAAAAAAAGGCATTCTCTTTTTTCCGATGTCAATCGTAAAAGCCTAACTGTAGAATTTTTGTTTAATTTATATAGATATTATTGGCCCGTGCCTTGCCACCGGATTTGTGCTAATTATACATAATGGTAGTTTTACGCGAGATAACATAATGGTTCATAATTGTTAGTTAGACTTTTTGGAATGAAAAGATCTTTTAAATTAAAATGTTTTTTTTGGATTTTTCGAACATAAAATTAATTTTAGCTGCTCATTCATAATGCCTTGTGAAATGAGCATCAAAATTTTAACATACCAGTTGTTGGAGAACCACTTTGTCCTACTCTATTCTTTCTTTGTTTGTTCTTTGATGAATTTGTTCTACTCTACTAAAAATGATACTCTTTTTTTCTTTTTTCTTTTTGTGAAATATTTGAGTGAACTTAATCTATTTAATCATGCATAAACCGTGATGGAATTCATTTCATAACCGTAATTAATTTCATTTCAACATTTCATGTTTCATAAAATTTGTACTTATGTTAGTATTAATACATATAGAACATATGTTCCACTCGATCATCGAGGTCCTAACCGGACAACCTACTAGAAAACGGCACGCCGGTCTTTGGCAGCCATGCCCAACCATCTATGAATCTTCCAACACAAAATTTCTCAGCTTCAGCCACATTAGTTATTATCCTATAACCGGGCCATTCCACTCTTCCACTCGTAGAAGAGCCTGGGCCGTAATTTTTATACTCTCCATAGTACACCGTGCTCTTTCTATTCTCGCCGCTCCACTCTAACCACCCCGGAGGACTAATCAATCCATCAAGAAAACTCCTTAAATAAACCGTACGAGAGTATGTGTACCATGGCCTTCCGAGATAAGCTTTAAACTGGCCGATCACAGGCGTGAGGTCAGGCCCGGCCTGAACCCTGCAGTTTATGATTGATATTCCAGTTGCTTGAGACTGGGTAGGCTCGTCCTTGGGCGGTGATTACTATCGACTGACCCTGTATCGGTCTTCTTGCGTAGATGAAGCTGTTTTGAAACACGACTGCGGCGTTTCCAAATATGAAGTCTACGGTGCCATATATGTGGCATTTTTGATAGAACTGTCTATGTGAATCAGCCCACAGTGTATCTTGATATCCTTCAAAGGAACACCGGTAGAAGGTTGAGAGGTCTGAGCTTGAATATAGCGCCACAGCTTGGTAGCCCTGGGGACCCGCCGTGTTCTGAAATGTGATGCCACGCGCTATGAACCCGTCCCCCATCACCTCTGCAAGAAAAAAAAATTGGTAAGAAAATTAGATGATAATTGACCATTTTTTAAGGAATATTAAAAAACTCCCTGAGGTTAAGTCGATTTTCGCAGGACACTTTAGTATGAAAAATTACAAATAGCCCCTTAATGTTTGGTTTTGTGTTGAAATTTAGGGGGTAGTTGGTAACACAGAACAAAATATTAGGGCGATATGTAAATTTTCATATAACAGAGGATTTTAATAAAACGACAAAATCTCATTGGGGCTTTTTTGTAACTAACCCCATTTCAATGTGATATATAATTGTCTTAATATAATACTTAAATTGAACTCTAATATGTCGCAATCAGTAAAGCAGTAGCACAGGTGGAGTTAAAAACATTTATTTAATTTGCAGGTGCAAGATTGAATTTTGTGAAATATAAATCCTACTTCATCATTTGGGGAAAACATTTCAAATCATAATAAAAATACATGAAAAAGTTAAAACTTTACTTACTCACTGTTGCAGACTGAAACGTGGTGTATCCTGCTGCGAAGCTCTTGCTACCAGTGATAATGGTTTTCCCTATGCCATCGCCAACCAGCATAATATTCTTCATTTCTGAACTAATTTCCAGGTACTCTCGATATGTGCCTTGCTTAATATGGATCACAATTCTTGCATTATGCTTTCTTTGAGAATTAGAAGCATGCAAAGCCGTCGTTATGCTGCGAAAATCTCCCGACCCATCTTGAGCCACCACATAGTTAGCTCTATATTTTGGTACTCGTAAAACTCTTAGATTGCCATCTGAAAGCCAACTTGGGAAGCCCGTCTGATAATTCATGTCTTCCTCCATGAGTTCACCATTGATGGCTAAGCTGTTTTTAATAAGCTTAGAAACATTATCTGAAATGAAGACAAGAAAAGGGTTTGTGACATTTAGCTCATTCATGCTGGTCTTACAATTTTCTAGGTTCGTCAAGGCAGCACTGAGCCATGTCTGAATGTCGAAAGAAGTGGGCTTCAATCTCGGGTTTAAGGTTTGGTTCAGTTGTCTGATTGTGGAAGTGTAGAATTCTTGGCAGTCGGACAGGGCCAACTTTTCTACAACATTCTGAAACGTCGACTCGTGCTGTTTTATGTGCTTCAGTGCATAAAGGGCTCGATTAATGGCTGCATTGGTGGCCATGTCAAGGAACTTGGTTCCCTCGATTGATGAAAGATTTTCGAGACGAGGGCTCGTGTACTTTTTACAATTTTCGGTATTTTTGGGGTTGCAAAATACATCAGTGACAATGTAAGAAGACGGTGGAGGAGAGGCTAAAGTTGAGAGAAAGCATAATGACAAACAAGAACTTGCTAAGATGAACAACATTGTTCCAAGCATGATTAACAATATTAGGTGAGAACATTTTTGCCTCCGTTTTATAGTAGTAAACAATAGCCTTAATTCTCACAGATTTTGCTCTTTTATTAATGCATTTTTATCGGATTGTGTTTTAAAAATTGATCTCCACTTAGTAATTGCAGTTTATGAAAGCACTATTTGCTGACTCTAAATCATTTTAGATTGTTTCGATTAGTTCTTGATCATATATTCTATATGTGGATATTCATCAAGGATGTGTAATCTACAACCTGTTCTTCATTTAAGAAAGTATATAATACTATTAAAAGTATATAATACTATTGGAGTCCCCTCGATGCTGCATCTGGTGCACTTTAAATGGTAAATCCCTAGCGGTTTAATGTAAAAAAGTGATATGTATCACTTTTTTTCATTTTTTTTTAAAATAAAGACCGAACTTAAACAGTAAAATTAAAAAATTTTAACGTTAAACTGCTAGCGGTTTACCATTTAAAATGCACCTGGTGCACTGCACCAGGTGCAACATCGACTGTACCATACTATTGGTCCTTTCTTTTCCGGTACCTACTATTTGGTCCAACAATCAGCTTGTTGATTAAATTATCTTCGACCTAGATTATAACATTTTATAAATTATGCTTTTTTTTTAGATAGAAATGTTTTCTTTAAGTTCTTTAGATTGATTTATATCAATGTTTCTTTTAAGAAGTTAAAATTCAAAAGAAATCTCGTGTATGTACGTTGTGAGAAATATACATATATATATATATATATGTGTATATATATATTGAGGTTTAAGATATCTAAATCACAGTTAAGATAATGTTAATTTTAAAATTCTACAAGTTAAATAAAATTGTATATATTAGTTTTGATAAAACGTTTTACTGACAGATTAATATAGCATAATAGCCAAATGAGTTAACTTAATAATATATATATATATATATATATATATATATATAATTCAAAAATTTTGAGGCCATCCAAGTAAACATAAAGTATGCGCATACTTTGATAGCTTCATTATTGTGCTCTATTTTGTCACGCCAAAAACATAATATATTTATATTTTTAATTTTAAATCATGAATACATATGTATTCATCTTCATCTAAAGTGTCTTAAATTTGTTGAGATCAATTGGTTAAGATTCAGATATTATCCTGTAATGGTCAAGATTAAGTTAAGAAATCTAAATTTAGGTAATCTTATATCGTTAACATTCAAATTCAAATTTATACGACAGAACAAATTACATGCTATTAATTCATATCAATGCAAATTATTAGTAAATAGAATATTATATTCATTCACGTTTCTCTCTAACCTTTGTTAGAATGTTTGAGTATTTTTTTTTTAAATAGTGATCAGATGATGGTATGTTAAAGATGTTGCCATGATCATCAACTCTTTTTTGATGTTTTGTTTGAGATGCAACATTTAAGTACATGTCATATTATTACTCCATTTCATATTTATCATTTGTTTTCTTTTTTATATAATAAAATTTAATATTTATTTTTCTTCTTATGAAATAAGTTAATGTTCTATATACAAGATTAAGAGGATCACTAATTATCAATTTTGATGTAATTCAAAGAGTTTCTATGCAAATATATTACTACATGAAGGTAAGTATTTTAATTTCTTTCTTTTTTGTTTTTATTTTTGGACAATTTACGCCTACCTCCCATGAAAATTGCCGAAATTATATACATAAAAACCCTCATGTATGAGAAATCACCAAAATCACCATCAAGGTTTGCAACATTGAAGTCAAAAGAGCACGAAAAATCTCAATATTTCCCTTTACATTTTATTTAAAAATATTTCCACTAAGATTTGCTGAAATTACACAAAAACCAATCAGGTAATCAAATGTACCACCACATCCCTAACAACGGCAATGGTCTCCCTATGTCAAAAATTCATAAAACACACATCTTCGAAATAGCCTCACTCTCAGCTCCATGATGATGCTTGATCAATGTCGTTTGACCTCGTTTAATTACTGATCAACACTCCTCAATTCTCACATTTTCAGCGAATTTTGTTGGAATCCAATACCATCAAACTACTAAAACTACCTTGTTTCAAAGATTCCAGACCTGTAAGAATCAAACCACGTCTCAAGCCTCTTCGTTGTTGGTCAAACGGGTTCTCCCTTTTCTAGATGTCAATTTGCTCACCTGTGGTACTGACATTCTCGTCTTGACACTAGTTTTTCAAATATTGACCATAATATTAATTTTATGATAGGTTGTCGAATCATTAACGGAAACATCAAGTGACTTACACATATGTGGTCATTAGTATAAATCAAGTTGGGATGCATGTAGCATTTTCTACTAAAGATTTGATCAGTAATAGGCTACCCCCCCCCCCCCCCCCAATTTTTTAAAAATTCATATTTTTTTAGTATATATATATATTTATTAGAATTTCAAATTTCCACCGCTCCCCCCCCCCCCAAATGACTTTTATATAAGTTACATAATAAAAATTTTAATTTTTTCTACTTTATTTTTTTTGTGATTTATATTTACCCAATTTTATTTACCATAATTAATTAAATTCTCTCTTGCTCTCTCTCTCTCTCTCTTTCTTCTTTTCAAATTAAAATACTAAAAATTCAATTAAATTTTATTTCTCTCTTCTATTCCAATTAAAATACCAAAAATCTTATTAGAAATTTTCTTCTCTTTTTCTCTTAAAATAAGAACCTAAAAATAAACAAACTTTACAATACTATTCAAATTTTTCTTCAAAAGCAACATATAAGAAGGTATTGTGTACTAATTTTGAAATTTATACATTTATTTATTCCTTTTTTTGTAATTGATTTTGTGTAGAGATTTGAATCTTATAATTGTTGATATGAATTTTGATAGTTATTTAATATAAAACTTAATGACTTTTAATGATTATTTGTTGGACTATTGAACTTGAATAAATTTTAGTATTTTGCGACTTAATATTTAATTGTGAGTGATTTGGGAAATGTGATGGTAGAGGGAAAAAAAAAGATGTTTATTCAACTTTGAATATAATTTTTGATTCTGAGAATAAAGAAAGAGAAAAAATATATATTTTTAATACTTTTTAAGTTTTGATGATATATCTTTATATGGGTTTATGTCAATTTTATTGAGTATTACTAAAAAAGTTCTTTGTTAAGTAGTTTTTAAAAGCTACTCATTACCTTCTATATTTGCTTCTTTTAAAACAAAAAATAGCTTGTTATTTTTCAGTATCATTTTTTAATACATTGTTTGTATACGCATAACTATTGATCTCAATGATAACTTTTGTTATTTTATATGCCAATATTATATATAACTCTTATATTTATATATTTTAATAATTATTGATCTCATAAAATTTGGTCCCTCTCAATCAAATTCCTAGCTCCGCCCCTGGATTTGATGGAAGTGGCCCTTGGAACATAATGTGAGAAAATTTGTATTTTATGAAACACAATATGAAAAAATTGTTATTGTTGAGTTACAATTGGAAAGAAAAAAAACATTATGGGACAAAGTTGGCAGTTTCATTGTCAAAAATTAACGGTTCTCCCATATCCCCAAACTCATAAAGTGACCGTTGATGGTTTCCCAAACCCGAACTGTCAATAAGAAAATGTTTTTTTTTAAATAAATAGTTGTTGTGGTGTGTATTTTATTTACAACGGCATTCCTTAAATTCTCCATTGAGTTAAATTTATAAAATTTTCTGTGTTAATTCTAATTAGTACGCTGGCCCTTAGGTTCTTTTTTTGAAAATTTTAGTACGAATTTCCTATTTCACCCCTTTTTAGAAGGCAAAGTGTTAGATGCACCATAAGTTGGGGACTTACCGCAATTAACCCTAAATAAAATCTAAAAAAATATTATTTTGATAAAAAAAACAAAGAAAGTACTGCGTGACAACAAACCATTCTCAAGAATATATTCTTCTCTCAGGAAGGAACGAAAACAGCATATAGAAGAACAATAAATGGTAACTTCGTAATTACATAAACTCATAATTAACAAATTACAGTAAATTAGTAAAGAATAATAACGAACAAAGAAATTGCTTTTGAAAAATTATTAAAAAAAAAAAGTATACTTCACACTCCAAACAGAATCAATTCAAAGCCCAGCAGTGAAGGGCACACCGGCGGCGGGCAGCCACGACCGCCCGGCGATAAAATTCGCCACCGTGAACCTCCCCGCCTCCGCCGCTCTGGTAATGACCCGGCATCCCCTCCATCGGACCCTCCGACTGGTACCCGAACCCGGACCCGAATTCCTATACTCACCATAATACAACGTATTCAGAGCAAAATTCCCATCCCATTCAAGCCAACCCGCCGGATCCACAAGCGAATCCAAGTACGTCTGCATAAAAACCGTCCTCGAGTACTCCTTCCATGGGCGACCCAGGAACGATCTGAAAGACCCGAGGACGGGGACCAGATCCGCGGCGGCCATGACCCGGGAATCGTGGATCGAGATCCCGGTGTTCTGATTCGGATCGGTTCGGCCCTGGGCGGTGATGGTGTTTTTTTGCCTGTCCATGGGGCGGCGGGCGTAGATCATGCACTTCTGGAGGACGACGGCGGCGTTGCCGAAGATGAAATCGACGGTGCCGTAGATGTAGCACTCTCTGTAGAACTGGCGCTGGGAGTGGACGTAGAGTGTGTCCTGGTACCCCTCGAAGCCGCACCGGTAGAACACGGAGAGGTCGGCGCCGGAGCGGAGTGCCACCGCCTGGTGGTTCTCTGGGCCGGCGGTGTTGCGGAAGGTTATGCCCCGGGCGATGAACCCGTCGGCGGTCACCACTGGAAAAACATGGAGTTTTGGTCAATGCAAGTAATTTAATTTACAGTGTATTTAGATGGATTTTTTTTTTTAAGAAAAACATAATATTCCGATTTTCGTTTCAAGAAAATATACATAGATGGCTTCTTTTCCTTTTTTTTTTCTTATTTATATTTAGTGTATGTTTGGATGGGTTTAAAAGTGCTTTTTGAGTCGTGTTATTTTCAATGGAGTCTTTTTTTTAGTTAAATAATTTTGTATTTTGATATAATAATTAAAAGTGATTTGAAATGTGTTTTTGTTATTATGAATAGTTTCTAAAACAAGTCACATTTTGACTTTTTCTCTTATTTCTTTTTTTTTTTTTTAAAGTTAGCCCAAATATAATTTTTTTTTTCAATGAAGTACTTTATTTTTTCCAAAAAGTAAGTGCTTTTCTTTTAAAAGAGTTGCATTCAAAGAAAATTTCTTAAAATATTTTAAATAATTCTAATGCGAAGCAGTTCAGCTTAAATACTTTTTTAAAAAATAAATTGTACTATGAAATGCGAGGTTCGGCAAGTTTTTTTTTTTTTTTTTCAATCTATTCAAACAGATCCTTAATTTGTCAAGTGATGAAAAATGATTAAATATTTTATAATTTAAATTAAAATACCTAGAAAGGTTTGTGGTTGCTTCTAGAGATTATACGAAAAATCAGCATGCCAGGAGAAACTGTTAATTTTTGGTCAAGTATTTGGAAATTGAGACTTTGTAATCATAGCCACGATGACCAGTTCAAAACTGAGAAATTAAACTACAATTTTCAATTCTTGAAAAATGTATTCTAACGCGTTGAAAATAACAAGTAGTCTTCAATTAATCAAAAAAAGATTTTTATGCTAGTAGCTTTTTTGAAGTTTATACTTAATAATTAGAAAAGTAAACATAACTAAATATAGTGACACAATGCGGGGATCCATAGAGACGGTCGTTTTCCTTAAATTTATAAAAAATTATAGTTATTTTATATGTAGTTTTATTATAATAATTATATATTTTTGTCTCGAAAAACAATAAAATCGTGATTTGTATTTTGTAGAAATTCAATCTAAACCGTAAAATTAAAATCTTTTAGTATGTCCATTGTTAGATGGCCAATATACGAAATTTAATTTGAGTGTACATAGTCGGAGAAACTTACCGACGGTGGCGGAATTGAAGGTGGTGGAACCTCCTCCGACGCTCCGGCTGCCGGTAATAATAGTATACCTCATGCCATCACCAACCAGCATGATATTCCTCATCTTGCTCCCTTCAATCTCCAAATTCTCCCTATAAACCCCCCTCTTAATATGAACGACAAACCTCCCATTCCCACTCCTCCTCGCAGCCGCCTCAAGTGCCGCCTTGATAGTCCGGTGGTTCCCCGATCCGTCCTGGGCCACCACGAGGTCTGCCCTGATCGAACCCGACTGAAGTAGCCTCCTATCCCCGGGCAAAAACCACGCGGGAAATCCGTCCTTGTAATAACCACTGGTCTCGTGAGTTGTCTCGTTATTGCCCAGCGCCAACGTGTTGCATATCAATTGAGACACGTTGTTGTTGGAGATGAGCGGGAGGACGTAGTCCGTCATGCCGAGCTCGGCGAACCCGGTCCGGCACGTCTCGAGGTTGGTCAATGCGGTGCTGAGCCAGGTCTGCAAGTCGAAGTCGGTGCACTTGGTGTTGGGGTCTATAGTCTTGTTGAGCTGTTGAATGGTGTCGTTGTAGAGCTTGAGGCAATCAGCCCACGCGGCCTTTTCGCGCTCGTTTCTACACTTGGGGCCTAGGGTTTTGGTGTTGCCCTCGGCCCTAACTGCACGGTCCAGGGCTAACTGGACCGCCATTTTGCGGAAGTCCGTTTTGCCCTTTGGGGCGAAGCGGTGCGGATTTTGGCTCATGAAATGTTTGCATGGCTCAGGGTAGGGGGTTTGGTTGCACCACCAAGTTACGTCGGGGGAATGGGTTTTGGAATGAGCTAAGAGGAGGGAGGAGGAGAATGAAATTAACAGTAGAATCATGAATTTTGGGTTAATTGCCATTGTTGAATTAACTATCTAAGTTTTGGGGGGTCTTGTGTTGAGATTTGGATGGTTATGAGCATGAGAAAGTGTGCTTATATACTGGACAAAATGTGGTGACAAGTTGTGTTCTGGAATGTAATAAGAGTAGATGAGAATGACAGAGTTGACAATGGTATGAACAAAAGCCAATTCAAATGCAAACATATATCTCGATTACATTTATTTTGAAATGTATTCTTGGATTAAGAAATAAATGATATGCTTACAGCTAGCTAGCCGTAGGAATAATTAGTTAATTAATTAACAGCATTAATTATGAGGCTACAATTCGGCTTGGTCTAATAATATGTACTTCAAGAAGGGTTGTTACCTAGCTATCGCATATACTAATTATTTAACATGCATGTATATCTACGCGAAAAGTGATCAATACTTCCTTTTGTAAAGTTATTTAGATAATTGCAAAAAATTATTAATATCTTAACTTAGAACAAAAATGTTTGATCAAATAAAGAATACTCCCTTTAAAATATATACGTGTTACATGATCAGTGTAATACGTATACTTATTACGTGATTAATACTAATTCAATATAGTTGTATTTGAGCTAAAATTTGCCTCAACTCTGCATGATCCCTTCATTTTATAAGAAGTTTGGGTTTTGTTTGACCTTTGGAAAATTTCTCATCAAATTAATCCATAACCCAAACATAGTTGTTATTGTTAATGTTCTCGAGCACCTTCCCGCACAAGATGAATTGACTTTAACCAGTAACCTGGTTAACTTAAATAGCTATTTGCAAATATAAATTCTGAAAAAGACAAGAACTGAAAGTCATACGGCAAAAGTCCTAAAGTCATGTTAAGGACGTGGAATTTTATTCTATGGACGCATATTAACGGACGTGGTGCATACACTCTGTGGAAACTATGCAAATGTCAAGAATATAAACTAACATGCACTGTTTTATATATATATATATATATAGAGAGAGAGAGAGAGAGAGATAAACTAAAGGTCACACTGGGGATCGGTGTAACTTTTCTTATTAAAGGAACTTAACTGCCACGAAATGTTTCTTTCATCATCCCTCATTGTGACTAAATCCAACTTGATCACTGCAATTTCATCAATATATTAGTGAATTGAGTTGTACCCCACATCAGATCAGACATTATAAACCCGCCTCCGCCAGTTTGTAATTAAGACTCCCACATAATTGACAAATTTTTTGTCCTTAGTGATGTTCGAATTCAGGTATCCAAAATATAAGCAATGGAACTTAACTACTAGTCGACTATATTGGTGGTTTGCTAATAATATACACTATAATGTGGGCGAGGAAGACACTAATTATTCATACTATTATAAAAAGAAAGTCATTTTTATCTCACAAATGGCAGTTATTTATGTGATTTTACAAATTTTGCCCTCAATTTTATGTGGAATAAATAGAGATATGTAAAATTGTAGTCAAAATTGAAAATTCACATGAAATCGATTCAATTCGGATAACAAATTTTGATGTGCCAATTTTACCCTTTTAGTAAGTAAACACATACAATAAATAAGCAAATACAAAGGTTAATATTGTAATATTACATTCAATTTAAAAAACCCATGTTCTCAACCCACTTTCTCTAATTACAATTACTTGATTTTTTTTTCTTTTTGTGTTTATTCTTTATCATATAATTTTATTTCATATAATTATTTTATTTTTAAATTATTATAATTTAATAAATTATTTCAAATAATTCTTAAAAAAGTTTTCTTATAAAAGAAATTTAATAATATATGTATATTTTCATTCTAAAAAAAAATTTAAGTACTAAATTAAAATATATATTTTTTATATTTTACACACACATAGAATGTGCAATGTTGCTAGTAAATATAAACCAAATTCTTTGCTAATTACAAATGTTTTTTTGCAGAGTCAAAGTTCTGAAAGATTGCCGCTTGTAATGATCCATGAATGTTAAACTCTTTTAGACTTCTCTTTAATCCAACTTTTCCTATTTTGAATATTCGTTGGTCTGGAGAGGAAAAAGTTATACATTTCATGAACGTTTACATTTCGCCGGACAAATAAATTATCAGCTCAACTTCTTTTACGATGTCCTCTTTTTCTTCTTTGGGTTTTTTTTTCATATTGAATTGTTTGGATAGAGATAAAGAAAATGCTTTAATTCTGATATAGAAGTGGTTGTAAAAAGGCCATTGAGGAGGATTATATTATTACACTCGACGTACATTCATGTGATATATTAATAAGATATATATGATGAAATGAAATAGACAAAACAATTCACCGACTTTAATTTTTTTCATTCAAGATTAATTTTATTTTATTTTTTTTTATTATTTTTTTTTGTTTTAATCATCCGGTTCTGATTCATTGACCGACTAATTCGGATCAGGTACTACAGAGGCCCATTATGGAGGCAACTCTCCCAATCCAGTTGCTCCATTCACAACGCCAGAGTTCGAACTCTAAAAGTTGCTTAATTAGTTAAATTAAGTGGATTTGAGAATGCTAATACAGTTTGCGATGCAGCTACGGATCAAAGCTACACAGTCGGTGGCATGAAAAATGCGTGCAAACTTAAAAGGACAAAAAAAACAAGAAAAAACTAAGAAAAAAGAGAGAAAGAATACTTGAAACGAAAGGCAAGTGTTTATTTCTAATACCAACATTGACCTCGAGTACAATGAAACAAAATCCAAAACAGAAAATACAAATATATGTACGGTATCTCGATTTAAAATCGCACATGATCAACTAAACGATCTAGACACTTAAGTATTTCGAATTGTAATCATTTTTATACTAGTATTGTGTCGTATATAAATTCAAACTCAATATATAAACAGTTAATAACATTTGAATACAAGTCATATTCGACCAGTATTTCATGTTATGGTTAAGTGACAGGACAATTTTATCCTTTTATCGTATAAACTTATACAATATTCATATGCTTATATATATCTATACTATCTATACTATTATATAAAGAATGAACACTACTTAATATCTACCTTTGTATCTCAATTTCTTTTTGTCTGTATTTTCCTTTTTCTTTTTTCTTTTTCGACTTTCTCTCTTTTCTTCTCTCATCTTTCACGTTATTTTATTATCTCTCTCTTAATCTCTCAGTTGAAATTATTTTATTTTTCTCTCATCATTAATTTAATTAATTAATAAATAAATATTATAAATAGTTAAAAATGATATTTATATAAAAAATAATAAATATCTATAATTTTATACTAATCAAACTTAAAAATATAATTATATTATTTTTTTATTTTACATATACATTAAATGTATCAAAACTGCTAATATATATAAATAAAAAGAATATACATGTACAAAGAACATTAAAAAATAAAAACCATGTATAATTGAGCATGATAACTAAGTGACTTGTTTGTCCAATGGTTGCATTGACTTTTCAAAAACATGGAATTTGGTTGGTGGCAATAAACGCGTACAAGAGGCTGTAAAAAAAATCAACGGAAGCGTGGATTGGGACGAAGAGACGTGCAAGGCAATCAACAAACACATAACATTTAGGCTTCTTTTTATTCATTATATTACCGCATAATATACATATTAATTTATTGGATGAATTATATTTAATTTATTATACTATCAGATAATAAAATTCCATAATCCACAAAAATATTTACTAAGTTCATGATTTTGAGCAATCTTCTATCTAATGAGGCGTGTTATTATGATAGTTGAATTTAGTTGATAGAAGATATTAATTATAGATTTACTTTTTTATTCCTATTCTTCTATTCTTGTGGTCTACCTTTTTTTTTTATAACTTTAAAATGAAGGATAAATGGGGCATTCCAATTCGGTACGATCTAATATCATGAATTAAATTCGTGGATTAATTCATAATATATACCTAAAAACTATATAAGTGACAAATCAAATTGGGAGTCCACCTCCAAAAATATGACACAATACCACAAAATACATTTTTGAGAGTTGAATCCAATCTCCAAAATCAAATGGAGCCTAGTATTTTTAATTTTAGTTCTATAAAAGCTATAATCGATTACATTGCACATTCAAATTATATTTTATATCGTGTTTACCTTATTAACTATAAAAAAATAATAATAAATCAGTTCCTAAATTATAAATATTAAGTGGTTTGATTTGTTTTTAAGCTTTTTATTGTTGTAAGAAATTAATAAATTATATTTTATATTGCAATTACCCCTTTTTTGACTACAAAATGCAATAAATCACTTTTTGTTTATAAATACTAGGAGCGGCTTTGTTGTTATGCTTTTTATATTAATTTAAGGAATTAATTTGTTATGCTATATAGTTTAAGAAAATAAATACATTGTAGACACAGAGTATAGTTGAAAATATAAAGTTTAATTAACTTTAAAAGTTTAAGAGTTTACGCAGTTGTGTAAAAATTCTATGGAATTTTCCAACGTGCTAGGTTGGAACATGTACCTTTTTTTTTTTCCCTCTAGAAATAAAATGTTATCTTGGTTTATTTTATATTTGTTTTCAGTTTTTGTTTGGTTGACTATTTTGAAAAGTTTGAACGTTTCTCAAACTCGGTTTCTAATTTTTCTTTTTGACATTTAGAATAGACATCCCAAGTAAGGTTTGAAATTTCAAAACTATTCTCCTTGATTGAAGATAGAATTTAATTTAGGGATAATTACATTAAGGTACCTTGAAGTTTGCCTAAATTATAAATAAAATTTTCGTTTTTGAAAAATTACCTAATAAATCCTGAGATTTGCAAATATTTTATAATGTTAACCTTCTGTTTACAAACGTTAGGATTTGTACCGGAAACAGTCAAATTTTTATTTCGTTCTTTCTATTTTACCCTTTTGATCAAAGTTTGAACATATTTGATTAAATCATTTATTACAAAAGGAGTGGCAAAATCCGGAATATTCGCTGAACCCTCAAGTGAGTGGGTCGCGTTCCTCACCAGCTTGTCATGTTATTTAAACATCACTAAATAGAATTTCGAGATATAACGATTAATCCACTATTGACAATTATGGAAGGAATATATTTTAGATATAAAGGACTAACTAACTAAATATATCATGAATCTAACTGGAAGATTTGTTGGTCTCGTCGTTGGACATGATGAATAAACTATGATTACTCCATAATTTAGTTAAATAAGAAAGAAATCCATCCAAAATTGATCAAACATTTAATTTAAGATATATTATTTTCTTAGACCACTGTAAGGGAAAATATATTAGCAACACAATAGTTAAGTAGCGTTACCAAATAATCTGTATTAAGTGCCACAATTTTTAGTTAAATTGTCATAATAATAATTAGTGCCCAGAAGATTTATATATTAACAATTTTCATTAAAAAAAAATTCTCTTATTAATATATACCATAAGGAAAGAAATTACGTCATCCGTTCTTTAAGAAAACAGATTATCTGTAGTGATGCTTACATGGGTCCCTTGGTTTGTGAGGTGATCGACACGCGCCCTTTGATGCAATTTTTTTTGTCTTTTCACATCGGAAAAAGACAATCATGCCCTTCTTTATATATACCATTAGATTTCCTTTTGATAGAGATCCATCATCTTCATTTATATGATGAGATCCGGGTGCATATTGTATGCTTAATATATATATATATATATATATATATATATATAATGCATTATTTCCACACATATATAATATATAAAAGACAGACTTTACAATAATATATATTTATCGAAGTGTATTCATTTATACTAGTAATATGGGTACATTCGATGTATGTGTATAATAAAAAAATAATTTAATTTAATAATATACTAATTTTTTTGGTCATATCTATATTATCAAAATATTTTTAATTATTTTTAATAGATTTGTAAAATTAGTAATATATAAAAATAAAATAATTTAAAATAAAAAATTAAGAAAACAATTAAATAGATATTTTTGAAAAAAATGATATTAAAAAGTATTGTGATATAAAAGAGAATAGAGAAGGGAGTCAGAGGGGAGGGGGGGAGAGAAAAAAGGAACAAACGATAAAAAGGTTGTTTAAAAGGAGAGGGAGTGAGGAGAGAAAAAGTAATAAAAGAACAAGAATTTGACGGACTAAAAAATAGGCAAACAAAAAGTAGTCATAAAAGGTGTTAACTATTTATATAACAATGTAGACATTTGTATAGACTTGTATACATACATATATATATATGTAATAATGTAAAAGGCTTGCAGTTGTGGTATTCAATATTCTCTCCTAATAAATAAAAAAGAGAGAGAAAGAGAAATGTGGGCAACAAAGAAAATGGTGGGCTGGTTCATCATTGGAAGGGGGCAAAGGTGGTTGAGGTGGGGCTAAGGGATTTCTTCGGCAATGGGCACGGGAAGGCGAAGAATGTGATGGCAACTGAATTTCTCGCACTGCTTGACCAGACAAATAAGGAAGACAGTGAGATAGGGAAAGGTATGAGCAGGTAAGTAGAACATGATATCTTGTCACTACCGGCGGTGGCGATGGTAAGAAGAGTACGAGTGCGAGTCGGGGAAGGCTTCTGGGGAAGACAATGTAAATTAAAAAAGAATGGTAAAAAGAAAATATAAACTTAATATAAACTTGGAAATATCATAATTGAGGAAGGATAGTATAGTCTTTTCAGTTTAAATATAACCTTTAATTAACCCAAACAAGGAGGCAGTGTGCTCCTTTTTAAAAAACACAGGGTGGTGCAATGACCTTTTTTTAGGTTTGGGGAGTAATTTGTCATTTTCTAATATCACAGGGGGTTATTTGCATTTAGCCCCATAAAAATGCCATGAAATATAACATTACAAGTAGTTATTTTCTTTATAAAAGATATTAAATCATGATTATTATAGAGAATTCGGAACTGTCTTAATGAACATTAAGAATGACAATGATGACGAAGGAATTTCACAAATCATTGTCATTGATGCAAATGACTAGTTAAGGTTTATCTATTTCATGTTCTTCTTTTCCATTTTATTGTGTTGTGCATTTCGTTATTTAGATTTATTATATGTATATGTTTACGATCTTATATTATACTTCAAACATGTGTCGTGAATTCAAATAGTCAGATGCAAAATTTCATACATATATAAAGGAGAGGAAAATTTTTGAACCAAATTAAGGTAGATATAGATGGAAACGAACTCAAAAATCTGTTCAATTCGTTCTTAGTCAAGAATATAATGGATAAAACTATGCTTACTCCATAATTTAGAGCCCGTTTGGATGGATTTTTTTAGAAAGTAAGTATTTATTTTTTTTTAAAAAAAAGTATTTCAAAACAAAAAGAAATTGTATTTGAATGGATTTTTTTAAGAAAACATAAGCCAGAAAAAAGGGTTTTTTTAGAAATTATCACATAGTAGTTTCAAATAAAAATATATTTTAAACCATTTTTTATTATCGTATCCAAACGCAAAATTGTTTGATTCAAATAAAAAAAAAAAAAAAGAAAAACCTCTATTATAAAAAGCATCGTTCCAGAATTTTTATTTTTTTTTTTAAACTCATCCAAATGGACTTTTTAAATTTTCATTTTGCCACATTGTTTCTTCAAAATTTATAAGTAAAAGTGTAAAACACTATATCTACCGTCAGTATTGCAATCACATTGCAATTCTTACAGAGAGTCCAAAATTAATCTTTCTAACCTTGCAAACTTCAAAAAAAAAAAAAAGAAAAAAAAAATGCAAATAGCACTCCATAGCTGGAACAACTTGATTGTATCTAAATATAACTTAAATAAGGTGTTATGGGTAGTTTCAAATTCTTACAAAAGATTTTTGATCCTGAAGATATTGAATAAGTTGTGATTTTATATTTTTATTAAAATCCTGAAGATTTTTTGTATTAGACTTGAACAAAGATATTTGTAAAATTTCGGACTTCTAAATAAAATAAATAAAAATGTCTTCATCCATGTTTTTCTTTTTAAGAAAAGAAAAAAGGTCTAAGTTTAAGTTAACTATTGTATAATTAATATTTAACAAAAGAGTCCAAGCTTATATAGATAGAATTGCCATGAACTTAGTTTTATGTTTAAATAACAAGGGAAATCCCATAACATGCACCTCGTGTGGTTTCACGAAAATGCTAATAATCTCTATGGTTTGAAAATAGATTAAAAGTTCTCCATATTTTTAGAAAATACCAAGAGAATGAGAGTGAAATGCACTTGCCTTTGGTGCTGAAATGTGACGATTTGACCTCCTTTAATTTTTAACAAGTGATGAAATTGATTGAAATCCCTTCGAATACAACTATATTGACTATTTTACCCCCCTACTTTTTCTTCCTTATTCCTGACCATCCACTCATGCCACCGCCGAAAATAGCTAGTCTGTGTATCTTGTCAATCCAAATCAAGCCCCTCAATCAATTTTGCCAAGTCTCTAATCATTTGCATTTAATTAGAGAAAATTTATAAAGAAAACTCTAAATCCTACCACCAATAACCCTAATCTTGTTCCATGAATTCCTCCACCACACATTGCCACAGTAGCTTCTCACTCGGCTTTAAAATTCGATAATATTACCATCAATGAATTCCTCTCGTCGAGCAAGTCAAAATAGTGTATAAAGTTACACGATTTTTATTTAGAGAAAGAGAGAGAGAGAGAGAGAGAGAGAGAGTTATGTATGTACGGGTGTGGTGGTATGAGGGTTTTAGTATTTTCGCAAGATCATAGTAGGGTGTTATGGAATTTTCCCAAATAATTAAAAAGATTATGCTAAACTATTGTTATAATTTATTACTTTAGTTATTATATGTGTTCGCATAAAATCACAAAATGGATTGCCAATATTCTTAACAGCCCAATTAAATGAATACTCTAGAAATGCTAACCAAGGCCCATAACTATCTTAAACGGGCCTCATCTGACAGGGCTTGGTTTTGACTTGCCCAGCTATATGTACGCTCACTCGATATTTTGCAAATTCAAAGAACTTAGGCATAATTCGTATTTCCTCTTCTTCTTCGCTACACGAAAGATTTGATTTCTCCATTGAAATTCCTTGTTAATCAAAACCCTCGAAGCCCAAATCATCGTACGAGCGTCACGATGACCTCATCTCCCTCGGCAAACTCGTTTGTTCCGGTGCTTGTTGCTCCTCGGCTGACCTCCAATACGCACACTATGTGTTCGACGAAATTCCCCAACCGAGAGATACAGTTTTTCTTTATGGAAATGGTACGTTCCAGTGAATTACCAAACGGCTTTTATATTTCCTTTTGTTCAGAAATATTGTGGGTTTTAGATGGGTTTTTGTGAGTCTCATGTATTCCTTATAAAGATTGAGTGTGCGAAAAATCCTTTGATTTTATGAAGTTCTTTTTTCATTTTGTCCATCGTTTGATTTTATGAAGTTTTTTTTTTCATTTTGGGACAAATTTTGATTTGATGGAGTTTAGAATTTTTGTGTTGTGGAGACTCAATGCTCTGTGGTTATGCAAAAATGGGTTGGCGGGAAAAGCTGGAGTCGTACACAAATAATAGGGTATTAATTGTAATTCTCATAAATAGTTTAGAATTAGACTTACAGAAGGAAACCAATTAGAGTTCAATAAGGAAACCACTCCTACAGTTTGAGTGTCACACACACACACACACACACATATATACATACATATAGATTATTGGAGAAAGCGTAGTTCCACTTTTGTCTTCTCCTCATTCATCCTGAAAATACTTTGAGTTGGGCGAAAATTTTAGAATGACATTGCGGATTAATTATCAGCAGCCAACACCACCATGGCTGGGGCCTTGGCTAGCTATCCCTTTTTATGACACAAGAATGAGATGCAATATGCATGAAGACAAGTATCAAAAGAAAAACAGGTATCTTACTGTATTTTGTGTGTTATGCAGGGGAACACCCTTTTGTGAAACATGCTGGGAGGACAATTCCAAGAAGCACGGTGATCATCCTTTTCTCCGAGTAAGCAAATTCATTTTCTTCAAATCCTGACTTCAAATTCATATTCTTGGTATTTTAATTCCTTTCCCTTTTTTCCCCCTGCTTTCTCATGTTCTTCACTTTGAATTTTTGACTAGGTTTGCAGATCTTCTCTTAGAGCAGCGGTTGAGAGGGAGAAAATGGAAAGATTTTGGGATATATCCCATATTCAAACGTACAAAATTAATGGCAATGATATACTGTACCTGAAGCCAACTGAGAAACCACCTTTACAGCAGAAACCAGACAATCCGAAGTGTGAGACATGCAACAGGATGATCATGGATTCCAAGTATAGTTTTTGTTCGATTTCTTGCAAGGTATTACTAATTACATGACAAAATCTATGTCTTTTACTCTAAAATAGCTTTTTTTGTCCTAATGGAATTAGTGTTTGTGATTAATCTATTATCTTTTTTTACTGGTTTACATCTTTATTAATTTGAATTATTTTATTTCCTAGTATTTTTGGACAGATGATGTATGGTTAACATTGTTTAATTTGGCTAGTAATAGTGTTCATTTAACTAGAAAGAGATGTACCTCGACTTCTATTATTTAGGCCCGGCGGGCACTTTCTTCTACTTGATGTATGGGACTTGCTTGTTCCTTTGTTGTTGTTATTGTTGTTGTTGTTGCCAATCATTCTGTTTCCCTAAGCTCGCGGTTCTATTTTGTCCTTTTAATATTTTCAAGACATAGAGGTCCGATCTGTATTACACTAACCTAATGTTTTTCGTAATTGTAATCATATATAGTTAAAACTTTAAAGCGAGCTAATACAATTTCTTCTTTCCCCCATTCTTTGCAGGTTAAGAGATGCAGCATGCAAATGGAGCAAAGCGCTGAGATTGTGAGAGTGAGACGTACAGTACTTAAGACACAATGTAAGGAGGGCGTGCAACCTACATGTACGACACAATGTAAAGAGCACGCACTTAAAATACAATGTAAAGAGCGCGCGCAACCTATGTGTATGACACAATGTAAAGAGCGCGTACAACCTACATGTATGACGAAGATAGTAAATTTCTTATCTATTATGCCCAAGAAGAGTCGAAAAGGAATTCCTCGAAGAGCCCCGCTTAAATGAGCATATTACATTGTAGTATATATTTTTCTTTTTGCTCATCACTTTTATCCACCATATGTTAAGCCTTTTTTTTTTTTTTTTTTGGTTTTTTGGGAGCAAGTTACTTGATTGGAATTAGAATTCGTTCGGTTTTTTTTAAGTATTTTCTATGGTTTTTGTAGATTATATGACATTAATGTGGCGAAGTTGTAATTTGTTGGCGTTGGAATTATATGAGGAGCTCAAGTCTAAATTCAGTAAACATCTTATCGAAGAATGAGAGAAACCACACATTAGTATTTTATTATTTCAATGTCTTGAGTGCACAATATAATCAAAAACAACCAACAAATAAATTAAATAATTTGCTAACCATAAAATAAACCCTGTCACACTCACAACCCTGAACTGAATGGCACGCCAGTGCCCGGCAGCCAAGCCTGACCCGCTATAAGACCCGTCACCGTAAACTGGCCCGCCTCCTTGGAGCTATTTATCACATGATAACCCGGCCACTTAACCCGATTCTCCAACGAAGCACCCGGCCCGAAATTCTGGTACTCCCCGTAATACAATGTATCCAACGCGAAATCCGACCCGCCCCACTTGGACCACCCCTCCGGGTCGACCAGATCACCTAGATAAGTCTTCATCACCACAGTCCTCGAGTACTGCTGCCAGGGTCGACCCAGATAAGTCTTGACCGAGCCGACAAAGGGTTTCAGGTCCGGCGCGGGCATGATCCGACTGTACTGGATCGAGAAACCCGTGTTCTGAAACGGGTCGCCCCGGCCCTGAGCGGTGACAATGCCGGCCTGGCCGTCGAGAGGCTTTCGCACGTAGATGACGCAGTTCTGAAACACAACTGCGCCGTTGCCGAATATGATGTCTACTGTGCCGTAAATGTAACACGATTTGTAGAATTGGCGTTGGGATTGGGCGAAAAGCGTGTCTTGGTAGCCCTCGAAGCTGCAGGCGTAGAACACGGAGAGGTCGGAGGCTGACCGGAGGGCCACCGCCTGCCCAGCTCCCTGCCCGGCGGTGTTGCGGAATGTGATCCCACGGGCTATGAACCCGGCGCCATCAACCCCTGTGCAATTATAAGAACAAGTCAATAAGATCAATTAATTGTATAATGCTATAACATGCATTTTAAAACAACCAGAATTTTATCATAAATTATAGTAAACAATCTTATTTGAAACTAGAATCTCACCAGAATAATTAAATCAATATAAATATTGACAACTCAAATATAATGCATTAATCACTACTAGTTAAATAATAATATTTTAAGAACTAATATTATCACTGTTAATTTAAAAGTTATATTGTAATAAAAATAATATTTCGTCGCTTAATTAGTTCATGTTCAGACATAATGACATTACTTAAATGATCATGAAAACAATTATCATTTATAAAGCTTTTTTTTTCTTCCCTTTTTTTTGCAAGTATACCAATTGAAAAATTGTAGACTACACCTGAGCATGTTAAATTCAATTAATCATGTAATAAGTGTCATATATAATTAATTATTCTTGTTACATTATACACTAATCATATAATAAGTATAAATCATTGATCACGTGATTGACTAAAGTCCGTTCCATTGGGTTGGTCCCCAATCTTTGTCGTTGTGAACCAAAACTTCAAAAACATGACTCAGGTAAGAATTTTTTCAAAAATATAGGGAAATTTTAGTCTAAATCTGGCTTGACTTAATTAACGTTCATCACAAGATGAGTATTTTGTACTTGTCGTAAAATTGATGTATAATTATTGGGCAATGCTAAGACTTACCAACGGTGGCAGAGCTGTAGGTAGTGAAGCCGGCGGAAACGCTGCGGCTGCCGGTGATGACAGTATACCTAACACCATCCCCGACCAGCATCACATTACTCATAGCCCTGTCTATCACTATATTCTCCTCGTAAACCCCTCTCTTCACATACACAACAACCCGCCCCTCTGCGTTGACCCGGCCCGAAACCGCATAGTTAATCGCCTCCTGAATAGACGTAAACTGACTTGACCCGTCCTGCGAAACCACCACACTCGCCTTCGCAGCCAACGCCAAGTCCTGCACCAGCTTCCTGTCCCGAGTCGTCAACCAACCCGGAAACCCGTTTTTATTATCCCCATGACACGGCCCCGTTGAGTAATTGCCCGTGAGAAGCCCGTTTGTTGCCAGACTATTGCTTATGAGATCAGCAACATCACCCAACAAAACCGAGAATTTGGATTTGGGGCTCACTTTGAGAACGTCCAGCCCGGCCCGGAAGATCTCGAAGTCGGTCAGTGCGGCGCTGAGCCACGTCTGCACGTCGGAGCCGGTGCTGTTGTTCGTATGGATGCTTCGTAGAGTGGTGTTTAGTTGGATGACTGTGTTGTCGATGAGATTGTTGCAATCTCTGAAGAGGGTCTTCTGTCTTTGGTTCTCACCACGGGAGCTGAACTTCTTGGCTCGGCTTTGGGCCTCGACGGCTCGCTCCAAGGCGGCTTGGATTGTCAGGGCCCGGAAATCCTGGCTGGTTTTCGGGTTGAACCGGCCCATGAAATGGTTGCATGGATCCGGATGGGGAGTGGTGGCGCACCAGTCCTTATTGGTAATTTCATCTTCTGCCAATGTTGTTCTGTGCCAGCATATAAAAGAGAGGAACAAGAAGGAGACTAAGGAGGGTAGTTTGGGGATTTTAGCTGCCATGGCTACGGTTTCTTGTAGAGTTTTATGTTGTATAATGAGCTCTAAAAGATTTAGAATTTGTTTGTGTTTGTAGAATGATTTTGAAGTTGCTAGCTTGTTTGATCAAATGAAATGTATACATACATATATATACACACACACACACACTATACATGTAACAATTGCTTTGTCTTGAAAATGACGGGATTTTTGTTCCATGGATCACGGCTATTACACTCAAGGAGGAGCATATGGATGTGTGTGTGTGTGTGTGTGTTGTGTGTGTGATTTGATAAGAACAGAACCTTAGTTAATATGATTTATAATCATTTATGGAAAAGGGGGCCGAAAATATCCAGAAATGTCGTTTAAAACTATAAAAAATAAAATGGGATTACTTAAACATTTGAACAGACGAATTGCTTAATTAGGATGTTTGTGATTGCAAGAATTGAAGACTTAGGAGATTAAGTGTGAATTATAAATTATGTGGTGGCTGCACACATATACCGCGTAATTTTCAGGCTTAAGCAACATGGAACAGGACAACAAAAGCAATTTGATTTGTTGAGTGATAATATATATTCACGGGTTATACAAGTAGTTTGATTGTATCAAATATATATATATATATATATAGTTAGACGATAATAAGAAACTATTACTAAAAACATATATTAAGTGATAGTATACTTTTTAATTTTGTCTATAGTTATACATATTAAATGATAATAACTTCTATTATATTTACAAGACGATTCACTAAAAACAATGCTTTTAGTTCTTAAATTGGAAGTTAGTGACAGTACAACAGAGCATTCACCTTGGAGGCGTATAGATTGGTGAGCAATTGAATATCAACTCACAAAAGATTGATAAATTTTAAAAGTAATTAAACTTGATTAAACATTCAAACTTATAACCTACCTTAACAAGTTGTATGTAAATGTAATTCGAATAAAAGTCTTTATTTTTTATCCCGCTCTACCCTCACGATTACTGATCTTTCACATGCCTCGATCCTTATATATTTAATAGAAGTTTTATAGTATTTCAACACAAAATAAAAGAGCCACCTAAATACGCATTTCAGTTATAGCGGTGTGACACACGTATATATATAATACTGAGAACTGAACGATAGCAAAAATTATTTATAATTTTGGTGGAATTAATTTTTATTACAACTGTGAATGTGACACTACTAAACAACATTTAACTACAATTGTTGTCACTGGGCCTCAGAGTCGAGTGGTGGGGTTCGAAAGTGATATCAGGGAGGTCCTGATCAGTTCGAACCCTCTTGTCTGCTACCCTTTTCTCTTTGAGTGAGTGTGTGCGTGTGTGTGGGGTGTTTTCTGTTTCACATCTATAAAGTGTCCCAAGATGATTGTATTAAAAAAAAAAAAAAAAACTACGATTGTTGTCGCCATTAAATTTATAGGGATCTTTATTATGACGAAAGAATATTTTTTATCACTATGATTACTGCTTAATAACAAATTTTGCATTACCTATCAGTATGTTGTCACTAATAAAAGAACCTATAATATTTAATCATGCTTAATTTGTTACTCTCTCTATCCCATAATATTAGTCGTTTAAGAGTTTTTTTTTTTTTTTTGTCACATAATGTTTGTCATTTTTAAGATTTCAAGAGAGCATTAATTTTTTCCCCCCAAATTTACCCTCATTTATTATTTTTAATGGAACTTGATGAGGCATGGGAGGGTAATTTTATCAAATTATTTTAAATTTAGCTAAAAAGAAGACTATTTATTAGAATAATTGGTCTGTGTGAAAAATTTAGGACGATTAATATTATGAAATAGAGAAAATACATTTCATGAGTTAATTTATCCTGTATGTCTGCATACTAGAATTAATGTGCAAGTTAGTCAATTTTTGAATGTGAAATTGATTAAATATATTTCAAAAGGTGGATATATCATTAAGTTGTAATAAAGATGATTTGACCCAAGAAATTCGCAGATTTAATTATTTATAATTACAAATATTACTATTATTATAGTGGCACTTTACGTGAGGTTTATGTAAAAGCAGAAATTTTGCGGCTGCTTGCGGCGGCGTCGTTTTATATCCTCACCATTGCTTAATGTTGTTTAGTTGACCTTCACCTGGATTAATTAATAATTTAATACATAGTTACTTAATTACTGCTGCCTTTCAGCATTTACAAAGCTCTATACTTATTCCAATGACCAAGAACATTGATTCTTCCTCAAAATCTGTTGAAGTTCTCAAAGTCACACTTTAAAGTTTTAGTTAATAGCACTACGAAAAGAAAAACAGAATGTTCGACGGATTTTTCTGTAGGAATTTCGGTGAAAATTTTAAAAAAAATAAAAAATATATATTTTTAAAAATTTTCAGAGGAATTTCAACTGAAAATTTCATCGAAATTAAATAAAAATTAAAAATCTTAATTTTTTAAATTTTCAAAAAAAAAATTCTAGGCAAAAATTAGAAAAAAAAATTCTTAATGATTATAATAAATTAAATAAATAATTTAATAATTTAACATTAAATTTATTGCAACTAAGAGTAAATAATAATATAACGATATTTTAAAAATTATTAAATTGATAATTTCAGACATCTATGTCAAGTACAATAAAACATGATATAACTAAAAGACAATAATGGTCCAGCGGCAAACAAATCTTTTGCCAGAACAAGTGGGAAGGGTTTGATACCCAACATTCGCAAAATAAGATTTAATTTTGCTCTGGCGCATGAAGGGTACACTTGTTTACATATGTAACGGAGGGGTGGAGGTCTTGGGTTCGATTCTTAGATCGCGTAGTTGGAGTTTTATTTTAATAAAAAATAATAAAATTTGACGGAATTATCAGCGAGAATTGATTTAATTTTCAAAAAAAAAATATTGAAATTCTGCTGAAAAATAATTTAAATTTTGAATAAAATTCTGTCAAATTGAATAAAATAATTTAAATTTTGAATAAAATTCAACTTAATATTTCACTCTATCTCGTTTAAACGTTCCGAAATGGCAACTTGTGATCATAACTCTAACTTATAGGTTGGTTTTCTATCAAAATTAACTAAGTCACATTTAGGTTGTCATCGGGGCAGATTTTAATTCGAATTTGGTTTGAAACTACAAATATTAACATATTCAATCGATTGAAACATTTAACGGGTCAAATTTAATTATAAGTGGATCAAATATTGAATCAATTAGTTCAATTTGTAAAAACTATTAATTCAAATTTTAATAATATTTTTTTATTAAATTAATAACTATATGTATATAATATTGATAAAAACGTGTATATATAATGTCATATATTTTATTTATTTTATTTATTTTATTTTATTTATTACATAAGATCTTAACTTTTTTACCGGTTATTTTAATTTTAAATTTTAATCATTCTTTGTTGATATTCGGCCTGATTTTATTTATCGAGTTTCGGCTTTTTTTTGGGTCAGATCTCGTAGATTTGGATCCCACGCATAGACAACTCTAATCCAAAACACTTTGTCAAAAACCTAGTCCAAAGCTGTTTTGACTTGGATTGGATTATCTTGTATACTTGTGCGCCTTCATAGGATAGTTAGGCTTTCTAAAAGTTCAAGCCCACGCCCAAGTGAGCGGGCTTCTCATATGTGGATCCATTTGAATGCATTTTATAAGATCAGAAAGAAAATGCATATTAACGGCCCATTCGGCCCTAGGTGCAAGTATTTATTTATTTCTTATTTTGTTTTGCTGTTCTTTTATTTTATTGTTTTTTTTTATTCAGTGGTTTTATAGTTTTTTTTTTTTTTTTGCTTTTAAAAGAACACTAAAAAGTGCAACAAAAGAAAGAAAAAAAATTAAAAATAAAATTAGAAAAGGCAAAACAAAATGCAATTTATGTTTTTTTTTTCCTTTTATTTTGTTTATTTTGTATGCTTGTTTTTCCTTTTATGTTTTTCTTTTCAGAATTATATTTTATTTCTTTTTTATTTTTATTTTTATTTTGTAGTTTTCTATCTTTTTAAGAACAAAACCACAAAAAAGGTAGGGAAAAAAATTAAAAAGGAAAATGCAAAACAATGCCTAAAACGGCACCTGCTTGCCACCTTGTGCACAAGTTGCAGTGTCGAGTGGACCTTTACATAAGTTACATGACATTTATTCATAAAATGAAAGTCTTAGCAAGATATAATTTGGAACAAAATATTTTTTATGATTCTATAATGATGGAGGATATATATATATATATATCCTTATATAAAACTTTTATGGCCTGTGTTTATGACTTGATGCCTCAACTGCTCTTAAATAATTTTTCTTAAAAGTGAAAATGAGAGTTTTTTTTTTCTTTTTGATACAATACTGAAAATGAGAGAATGATTTGAACTTTGACATGTCCAACACATATTTTCTATGCATAATTTGTTGACAAGTCATGTAGATGAATTAAACGCAAGCAGTCTTACAAATTTGGTTTCCAGTCCAATCCCGCCTAGTTTCAACTACGTCAAATTACATTTATAATTTGACACATAAAAGAATATTAAAAAAAAGGGTTAATTACATCTACTACCCCTCTAAAGATACGAGACTACAGTTGGTCCCCTAAAAATTTTTAATATTATCAACACATACCGTGATAAATTCAAAAATTATAAATACCCCCCAGGTCAGCTGGTTGTCTATCATTTTTTCATGAACTTTCAATTTTACCCCTAATTTTTAATTTGGAATAATTACATCTACTATCCCTTGAAAGATTGAAAACTACAATTGATCCCCAAAAATTTTTAATATTACCAAGACATACCCTTAGAAATTTAAAATTACCAATAACCCCCTGAGCAACCGATTTACGGTCATTTTTTCATGAACTTTAGGTCTTATCCCTAATTTTTAACTTTAAAAAAATAAAAAAAATAAACTGAAAAATAAATATTTGTAAAGACCAACAAAACCTGCGACAATTGAACCATCACGATTTCAACTTTTCGATGGTGCCCCAATCAACATCATCATATTTCATTTGGCCGGTAGTCAAAAAGAGTCAAATTTCAAATTTCACAACACTCGCTCTAATTCCAACATCTATTACTGATGTTGGAGCCCATCAAAAAACCCACTCATTTCTTCCCCCAACATCGCATATGATGCCCCACTTCTTTCTTTTCCCGTTTCTTCTCCTCTGTGGTCCACACTCTCACCGACAATCGATTTTCTCACCACCATGAACCACACTTTCACCGCCATCATAGCTATCTCCAAGCACCATCAATCTATTGCATGTGCATCGTACACTGTGTTTTTGAAAAGAAGATATTGTCCTTTATTTATACACTGTATATTTATTTATATATATGAAAATTTTAAATATTTAAGTATGTATATTTTAATTTAAGTATTTATGTATAGGGATAATATATTTACTATTCCTCTGAAGATTGAAAACTATAATTGGTCCTCCAAAATTTTTCAATATTACCAAGACATATCCTGAAGAATTTAAAATTTACCAATACCACCCCCACAATTTAGGTATATTACAAAGGGCACGCATAAAATAATGTATGAAAATTAAAGCAAGGGTATATTCGGGTTTTGATTAAGAATTTTGCTAACGTCAGCTATTTTTGACCGGTAACCGGCTGACCAGAGGGCATTTGTAATTTTGAAATTTATCAGGATATGTATTGATAATATTAAAAATTTTTAAAGGACCAATTATAGTTTCGTATATTTAGAGGGATAATAAATGTAATTAATCCCAAAAAAAAACATACTGTGTCAATCATGAATGGAGTTTCAGATCTGTTAAATTCGATTTAGATGTCTTTGACTACGACAATAAGCAACGTGGAATGATAATTGTGGGTCCAAATTCATAATTTAAATCTTTGTCTACAATTGTATTTTTCATCATACGTACCAAAACATGAGAATCTTCAGTTTTTTGGGTTGCTTTCATTTTTAGCCTCGACTTGGGTAGGCGTATCTCACCCGTTGACGATTGTGACGTTTTTGTTTTGCTGTCATTTTTAGCCTCAACTTGGGAAGGCGTATCTCATCTGTTGACGCTTGTGACGTTTTTGTTTTCTTCAAGTAAAATGAAGTGTTGTTATCCATGCTATACTTACTACTATATGAGAGAGACTTCTTTTATAATTGTTTTAATCGACTTAAATGCATTTTTGATCCTCTATATTTTCTGCGATTATATTGTTAGTCCTGGTAGTTCATGCTTTAGAGTATTAATCCTGTAGTTTGAAAAATAGTGCATATGGGGACAATTTTCGTTTGAAAATGCTAATTTGGCCGGAAAAAGTCACGTGCAAATCACGTGTGCCATTTTCCAGCCAGTTTTATTGCACACGAAATCCTCTATTTCAAAAGAGAAAACTTCACTTTTCATCCTTCACGTATACACCTATTTCGATTTTAGTCCTTTATGTTCTCACTTTCACATTTGGTCCCTCACGTCATATTTTATTATCAAATGTCCTCATTTGTTCAATTTTCCGTTAAAAGCTAACGGATTGGGGGCAAAATGTAACAAATTTGGGGGGGGGGGGGGGGGGGGGGAATATAACTAATTTGTTAGTTTTTAACAGAAAATTTAACAAAAGGATGATATTGGATAATAAAATATAATGTGAGGGACCAAATATGAGAGTGCGAGAACATGAAGGACCAAAATCGAAATAGGTGTATACGTGAAGGACGAAAAGTGAAGTTTTCTCATTCCAAACCGTGTTTTATCTCCTATTCCAATTCATGAATATACGTCAAGTGTAAAGATCTCAGACCAAGTGTATAATTAAGGAAGTAACTTTATACACATGGCATGAACGTGAATTATGAAACAGGAGATGAAACATCATTTTGAAATATAGGATCGTATCCTATTTTAATGACATTGCTAGCTTACTAGCCACGTAGACCGCCACTAGACTACCACATTGGTTGCCCCATATTTCTTTTGAGAAAAAAAATACCAAATCATTTATTTACTCCTACAATTTAATTTATTTTTTTAATTTAAAAAATAAGCCCTAAAAAAAATCAGCATCTTCTTCCACGAAAAACTCTAGCCTACCCCACTATTACCACCATTAAGCCGCCGCCATCCCCTCCTTCATCCACCATCATTTCGTCGCCACCCCCTCCCCCACCCAAGTCGCTCTCTCTCTGTCTCTCTCTCTCTCTCCCCCTCCCTCGACAAGAATGTCTTCTTCCTCATCTTCTCCACCTATGCTTTGTTCACTGTGTAATGGACCCCTTCATTTACCCTGCACCTCATTTCTACCATTTACACCCCCTCCCCGCCCCGCCCCCGCCCCCCTTTTAGCCCCCTCCCCACCACCATCGCCGTTTATTTGCTCTCTTCTCACTTTCAAGCTCGAAAATGGCGGCATTTTCTTATCCTTGACAGGTGAAAAGGATAAGGGCCCCCAAACTTGTGGCCCTCATTTTTGCCTTCGCTTTTGCTTCGGTACAAAAACTTCTTGAGAAACACCAACCGTCGTGAGCCCCTCCCTCCCCCCCCCCCACCAATGAAGATCTAGACTCACACGACGTGATTTCATCGGATCCCTTGTGGTCTCCCTCAAAATCACAGCCACCATTGTCCTTAGACTCCTTGTTTTGCGCTGCCTTGTCTTTGTCGTCAATCGTTATGCCACTAGAACGACATCGTGGCGTTGGATCTAAGCGGTGACATGGATCTGGTCCTTCACCGCAGAGATTCAGCGAAGAGGGATGTGCACGTGGTGATGGTGACGGACTGCGGTGGGAGGCGGTGAGAGGGCTAGATCGAGTGCGTGCGTGGTGGTGGTAGTGGACAGCGGCGAAGAGGGAGAGAGAGAGAGACAACTGAGCGGGGGGAGGGGAGGAGATTGAGATGAGGGAGAGAAGGGAACAGAGACAAAAGGAGGCGTGGGGGTGGGTGCGCGGTGGTGGTGGAAGAAGAAGTTGGTGGTGGTGGGCTGGGTTAGGGTTTGTTGGAAGAAGAAGATGGTTTTTTTAAATAAAAAATTGAAAAGATAAAAAAATTTAAATTAAATTAGGTGGCAACCAACATAGCAAATTGACCCACCACGTCATTAAAATTGATTGAGAAAAGGGTCACATGCGTTGCACGTGATTTTTTCTGGCCACTTTAATGATTTCAAGCGAAAATGGATGTCAATTGCGGTAAATTTTTAATTATAGGAGCAATTTTCTAA
Organism: Petrea volubilis; assembly: GCA_026212405.1. NCBI lineage: Eukaryota > Viridiplantae > Streptophyta > Magnoliopsida > Lamiales > Verbenaceae > Petrea > Petrea volubilis. Next base: position 19,081,777 of record CM047883.1, on the reverse strand, counting down.
AGTACAATCGTGTAGGTCTAACAATACAAGTGCAGCAAACATACAGGACCAAAAATCAATTTAAGCCGTTTTAATCTATCACTTTATTTAATTATTTATTTATTTTAACTTTCTCATGTCATACTATTAAACAACTTTAACTATTTTTATTTTTTTTAATTTTTTTAAATCGTATAATTTTGTCTAATTAACTTTAATTTTGTTTAAGGTCTCATTCGTCAAAACTTCAATAAAGGTTCAAATTTTTTATTCATATAAAATATATTAAATATCCATAATTTAAATTATCAAAAAATTAAATATGTAATTAAAAAATTATACCTATTTTTTATTTTGCACACGTATCAAGTGTGTCACTTAACTAGTATTTATGAAATATTATTTGACCAATTTGTTCAAATTATAAGCTAATTACACAATTAACACATTTGTTCATCATATACTTAATTTTGTTTCACCAACTTATTTGATCCCACTACTCATCATCATCATCATCATATTCATATATATATATATATATATATATATATATAGAGAGAGAGAGAGAGAGAGAGAGAGAGAGGGAGAGGGAGAGATTAATTAAAATTGCTGCAGAAAACGGAAATTATTATTCAAGGCATCTTCTCATGCATTGACACAATAATGCAAATACAACAAAATCACACTACATATACACACTTGTATGTGTTCATCGAACTGATAACACTGATCACATAAGGTGCTCACGACCAACTTTATTAATCAATAATCACCAGTAATTATATCAACTTAATATCTTGAGCAAATCAAATTTAAAAGATTTAACCATGAAGGGAAGCATAGCTGTTGATGAGAGCCAATGCATTGCTCGTCATATGGGCCACGTTGACGATCTTGCCCCTCACCGCCACCTTGGCGGCGCCGTTCATTTTTTTTCCGGCGAAGCCGTCCATGCAGGTATCATCGTCCGTCAAGGCGGCGCTGACCCACGTCTGAATATCACTCATCATCAGCTCGAAATTCGACCCTTTAATCTCCGTCATCTCCGCCATGGACCTTTTGAGTTTGTCCACCGAATCGAGGAGCTCCTCCACGCAGTCCCGCATGGCGGCCGCCTCCATGTGAGTCATGCCGGCGGCACGAGAGAGCCTGACTATGGCGGCTGAGGTGGCGTTGGCCGTGTCGAGGCTGACGGAGAGGGCGGCATCGGCGAGGAGCTTGGGGTCCTGCTGGATGGCGCTGGCGTGGCTCGAGAGGGACGAGTAGCAGAGGGCGGGGTAGGCGGTGGCGGCGCAGGAGGTGCGGATGAATTTGGTGTTGGCTGCGCCTGCGGCGGGCCTGGCGGCGCCGCCGGATTGGATGGAGGAGGAAATGAGTGTGAGTGCTATAAGAAGAGCTGCTGTGGATTTAATGGTGTAATTTTCCATCTCTCTAGGAGGTGTGAGTTTGTGTGCGTGTGTTTTTCTTTTCTCTAGTGTGTGAAGTGTGTGTAAGTATTAATTTGGTTGTGGAAGTGTGGGAGGGAAAAGGCTATTATTTATAGGGAGGTTCGCGGGAGTTGGAAAACTTGAAATCAAAGTCTGATTATGTAAACATTCAAGTGGGCTGTGATGTCTTAGTCAAAACTACTCATTCTAATTTTTATTTAATTAGATTCATACGAGAATATATAATAATTAATAGAGTAATTAGAGATAATCAACACTATACTAAAAAGTAATATTTATGACAATTAAAAGATGAAACGATTATATAAAAGTTGTTACCATTGATATAAATTAACTGACAATACTTTATAGCGTGTCGCTAAATAGATTTTATTTTGTCATGGTATGACTTAATACACTAATGACAAGAATTAGTACTTTAGTGACGTCTATGCATCTAATTGCAACTAGATTGCAACTAGATGAATATATATATATATATATATATATATATATATATCAGTACGATTTTGTGATCAAATTTCCATTAAGAGTGTTATTAATTACCGGTGGCAATAAACACGTTGAATTTGTGAAGTCATAGAAATTTGATTTCAATTCGAGCTCATATTTTTCAAACGAAGTTAAGATTAAATTTGAAATATATATTTTGAAATTCGAATTGGAAGTCGACGGATAACTGATTGATAATATAATCTCTCGCTTGGTTGATTATGAAAAAAAAGACACATGCCAAAAACGTTTGGTAAATTTACCTTAATGGCAATGTTTACTTCCAAATTAATGGTAAATTTCTCATTCAAGTGTTTGTTTTCCTTAATATTTTATTTATAGTTAGCAACCAAACAATCAAATTAATTATTAATAACTTGTACTATTTGTTCATGCTAAAATATTGAATTAATTCTAGCCGTCAACAAAGAACTCATCGAATTATTGTGTCGAAAGATTGAAATTTCTTTTTATTTAGTTTTGAACACTGAGCAGCCAAGTTGCTTAATTAATGAAAGATATTTTATTTCATGTTGAAAAGAAATGGACCGTGTTTCTCACACGAGATCCTCTATTTTAAACCATGTTTCATTTCCTATTTCAATTTATGAATATATGCCAAATGTAAAGATCTCAAACTAAGTCTATAATTAAGGAAAGTAACTTTATATACATGGCATTAATGTGAATTATGGAATAGGAGGTGAAACACCATTTTGGAAAACAAAATCCTATTCGCATGTTTCTATAAGATATTATTGCGAACCGGATCCCCTACCCCATAATAGTGTCCCATCTCCTATCCCATACTCTGGATGTCTGATACGTGTAAATCTTGAAGATTTGCTTACCAAAAGAATATTTAGTCCCGTTAATTATATTTTTTCAGTTATGTAATTTGGCAAGTAAATCTTCAAGACTTACACGTATCGCACATTCAGAGTATGGGATAGGAGATGGGACACTATTATGGGATAGAGGATCTAGTCCGATATTATTGAGGGCCACTAATCGAATAATATCCAATAATATGATTCTTTATACATACCCTAAATATATTCTACTTCACATGGTGTGCGTGTAATATGATTTTGATTTTTGTTATCCATTTTCGGGTGGGGGCCTGGGGTGGGGTTGGGGTTTGCGAGTATTATTTGTTTAATCAATAAGATAAAATTTTATAATATGATTCGTTGGTGACAAAAATAATATTTTTAGTTGTCGTTAAAATGATAATTAGCACCACTGCCTCAAGTCCAATAACAAACGTGACATAAAAATTACCAAAACAGATTGTTACAAAATTTTAATTGTCACCATAACTATATGTTGATTGTGAATAGTGATAATTTCATCAAAATTGTTGTAACTCTTGCGAGTTTGAAAATGTTTACAGTGGCAAATGAAAATTTAACGTTACTTATTGTATAAATTTTTTGTATTGTCGCCTAATATGTTATATATATATATATATATATATATATATATATTAAACACAAGGAAACTTAGGAAATTGATGTATAACTTAACCATATTGGTATATATATCCTCACAATTAATAATAGCGACGGGGACGGGGGAATTAAAACACTACTCAAATATGTGTACATCTAACTGTATTATAAATTTTGTATAAAAAATATGACAATATCATAAATAAAATGATAATATCATCGTGTATGATTTGAGTCGAGACGAAAAAAATAGATAATATGCATTGTATATGCATTGTATATGGACATGTGACATGAGTACATAGCATCTATATTGGCTAAGATGGGGCTCAAACACAACTAGCAAGCTTTCATCTCATCAGGGTACATCAAAGTTGCTTTTTCGTGGGGACTTAGATCAAGTTGGATTGCAAATTTCATTTTTGCAACTATGGTTGTCACAATTTATTATTTATATATTAGGCTAAGTAGAATGATTTTGCTGTGGGACTTATCAATTTAGTTGGAATGCAACTATTGTTGTCTCAACATGGGTCCCCCCTTTAAAGTTGGACCACGACTAAGAGCCCTATTCGAATGACAATTTTTTGTTTAAAAAAAATAAATAAAAAAATTATGTTTAGATGAGTTTTTATCTTTTAAAGCAGACGAGAGAGAGAGAGAGAAGAAAAAAAATACTTTAAGAGTGGCTTCCAAAACAACTTCAATTTAAAGCACATTTTAAAGTATTTTTACTTGCTACAACTAAATGCAGAATTGTTTGACTTTAAAAAAAAAAAAAAAACTCTACAATAAAAAATATAACTTAAAAAACATTTTTGTTTAAACTCATCTAAACGAACCCTAAATCTTGGGCTTTTTGGACTTCACATGCTGGTTCGATATTCATGTCTTGTTTACCTTAAAATTTATTTTGATATAAATTTTTTTAAATTGGAGCACATAATATTGATTTGCAAGAAAACACTCTTTTCATTGATAAAAATAATTTATCATAAATTTTATAACATTTGTCATAGAAATTCTTTTTGTGTCGAGTTTTTATTTGACATGAAATCTATTAATAAATGTTACTATAAGAAAATGAGTAAATTTGTGACAATATGACAAATGTTAATGGAAAAAGTTGTCATTAATTATATACATTTCGTGACAACAACTTTATGTTATCACAAAACATAATTCGTGCAACGTCAATGGTGACAACTTAGTCAAAATTGACAATTAATGACAATGAAATCTTATCACAAAATTCTAATTAAAATTTTTGTCGTCACCAATCTATCACTATAGGTGTGTCACTAATTGTCAAATGGTGACAACTAAAATATTAATTTTTGTCACTATTTAGTGATATTGTGACAACATAAAAAATTATTGTCACAAAAAAAACTTACTTAATTAATGTTAAAATAGAAGGTATTGTCAATTAATGCAATCATTAATGACACCTTTTACTTTGTCACTTTTAAATATTGTCAATAATATACTTTTTTTTGTGGTGTGTTTTGTCATTAATTGTTACTTTGTTTCTGTTTTTCATCCCAAATTCATTGTAATTATTTTATATTTGTGATGGAATTTGTTCATTATAAATTTTCTACTAGTTAAGTGCTTTCTTGTATGGAATATTGCCACTAGCAAAATCGATAGTTAAAAACATACAAATAATTTTCACGACACAAAGAAACTCTCCGTTTGAATACAAAATCTTGTATTCATGTAAAGTAGAACTAATGCCACTTCTATCGAAAGTTATCAATACTCAACACTTTGTCTTTCAAATTATGCTCATTTTTGTATTTTCTTATTTTTAACTTTTTTTTTGTTACATTGTATTATATGAACTGTTCGATTATTATATGTTACCCATTAGAACCTATTTCTGAACCAAAAATTTATCAAAAAATGGGCACATAGCTCTTTTTTTTTTAATACTAATATTGATCTATAAGTTGAATTTACAGGGGGAAGGCGGTTGCATAGCGGATATTGTCCATTTTGATGAGTTTTTGGAGCATAAATATGTTCCAATGAGTAACGTGTAAAAATCAAATAGTCCATATAACAAAATGTAACGAAAAATAACTTATATAGAAAAAAAAAAAAAACAAAAATGGATATAATTCGGAGACAAAGTGTTTTCCCACCTTAGAAAATTTTGTAGCAGTTGTATTCTAAAGTGAATTTTGTACATAGAAAGAGTTTCCTCGTCAGGTTGCTCAAGAACTTAAAATGTTAGTCTGTGCTCTAGTAATTTGGATAAATTATAATGTTTTTTCAGCTTAACTTCTCCGAATTAAGTTGATAATTTTATGTGAAACTAATATTATTGAAAAATTCAAAAAGATTAAACCAATCACTTGCAATTTTGTATAAACTAAAGTTACATTTCTTTAGTAATTACTACTTCGCGATTTCTGTTTATTTATTTTATTTATGAATTCTGTACTGGCTAATACTATATTGACAAGGCCTTAACCCTCAACGCTAGAGGTATGCATAATTTGATAAAATCGTTCAATGTGGAAATCGAAAATTCGATACCACCGAACAAAATACCGAAAGAGAAGAATTCTTCTAAACCTTCGGCAGCCTTCAAGAAATAATAGTGTGTCAATTCGTGAGGCAAAATTTGAAAATCCATATAGTTTAGATGGTAAAAAAGTTTTCATCCCAAATAAGTAAACCCTTGTTTAATGTTTTGATAGCAAAAACTCATACTTATCTTATTGTTGTTAGGGAAAAATGTATAGTACTCCCATGTGGTTTACGAAACTAGCACGTTCAATCTTATAGTTTTCTAATTTTCAAATTTAACCCTATGGTTATAAAAATTTACCCACCACTCTCTAAATCATATTTGTCAAATTTAATATTGAAATGACGAAATTGCTCACCATCCATGGCCGGAGCACTGCCAGAGCATCATCGGACTGCCGCGCCGCCGTCTCCGGGATGGTCATACTATATACCAAATCGTTCATCTCATTGAGCCCGTCAAAAGCCCTCAGTTAGTATCGACAAAATCTAATTCGATTGGATTTAATTAAACAAAAATATATAGAAACCCTAACTCACCCTTTTCACATTTATCTAGCAATTACTCCGCCACCAACCGTAGAATCCCAAAATTGAGGCTATCATTGTGTTCCCCGTGTCGAAGCGCTCCAAACCCAGTCGAACTTCGCGGAAAATTCGCCAGATTCGGGCAACCCATCGCCGTCACACGTTTGCCGCCGCTGCTGCCATTTCTCCGATGGCTTAAACACCATAACACTGCCACCGTTGCGTTCCTCTCCTCGAGCCGATCAATTTACATTACTCACACGCTTGATTTGGCCAAGAAACGAGAGAGATTTGAGCAAAATAAGATTTATGTATATATATGTATATATTTTACATGTATATATTATAATAATTTGAAAATCTAAGGGTAAAATTGTCATTTTGCACCTGAAAATGAACAATTTTTCCACTAAACGCGCGTGTATAACACCATATGCCAAGAAGATCTGTTAAACTTGATTTTTATAATCACAGGATTAAATTTGAGAATTAAAAAATCACTAGATTGCGTGCTAGTGTCGCAAACCACATATGAGTACTGTCCATTTTTCCCTTGTTCTTATATCTATAAATAATTAAATAAAATTTCCGCTTGGACATTTCAAACTAAATAAATGATTATCATATTTTAAATTACAAGGCATGAAATATACAAATTTCGTATTATATTTGACAAACAATACTCCTGTTTTAAATAATCAATACTTCATTTCAAATAATCTATAATTTTGTATCAAAAATTAAAAAGTATATTAATATTATTATATAAATGTATATAATGAATCAAAATTATTAATTTTCACGAGAAATATGATTATTGTTGAATAGCTCCTAGCATTGTTTGATAGTTATATACTAACATATTGCGACAAAAACAAAATAATATTTCTATAGTGAGTAAGAGCACAACACAAATTAAATCATCAATATAAAAAGATAAAAAATTTATTTCTGAAAAGAGCTGAGGTCAGCTGGCAAAGAACGTATATAAATACTTGCATACAGATAGATATACAGAAACAGAAATTGAGAGTTGAGGGTCCCAAATTTCTTCGTCACCATTTCTAGGGCATAAATTAGGTTTTTTGCATTCGATTCCTTGTGCGTTGAAATGGGTGGCTTCGATCGATTTGTAAGCATATCATGCGTCTTGCAATGGCGCTTAACCCCATTGATGATTCAATTCTTCGGAGAATGGGTTCTGTCATCTTGTTTGGCGGTGAGTTTAGCTGTTTGCTTGCATATTCTGGAAATGATGAACTATATACTGATCGGCACATTTGTTTTCATAGTTCTATTGCAAATGGATATTCTGACAAGGAATCATTTGAAGACAATATTGTTAATTTATTTATTTCCTGATGCTGACTTAATTAAGAATTAAATATTTAGCTTGATCCGATTTGCCCTAGGTTGATTTCGAGGAATTGTGTTGTAATGTTCAAGCTATCGGGGTGGGTTGGGGAGGGGGGGGGGGCGCTTCTTCTGTAACTTTATGCGAATTCTATTATTAAAACGATCAGTTTTCTTTAAGAATGGACTAAGAAAGCTCCAACCAAGTTATTCTGGTGATTTTGCATTATGATTTCAATAATGCCATATTGCATGTGGCGATTGATAAAGCCTTTGATTGATCAAATACAGAAGTGCCGTTGGCATATTCAGAGCAGAAGCTTAGGAGAAGATGTCTGCCATCTATGATAACTGGGAGAGGCCTGTTGTTGCTGTTTTGAAAAAAACAGCAGCAGCAGCTTTGGGAACTCTTTCATGCTCAGTCCAGGAGCTCGAGTGTCCTTTCTGAAGCATCTGATTTGAGTTCTCCCCTTCATGATGTAGCCTTTAATTCATCAAGCCCCAAAAGTTCCTGGAAAGATTGGCGGCAAAGACAAGATGCAGTTGAAACTCTACAGAAAGTGTTTCCAAAGCTAGTTTTGCTTTCTGAATTTAGTACTGTTTTGGATATTGATGATGTATCTCTCATTTCTGCCAAGTTCTTGGGACAGGGAACTTTTTGGAGTATATATACAGCATCAATGGAAAATGAGGTAAAACTTGTGGTGGAGAGATTGAAGTCTGTGATTATTTCAGAGTCGGAGTTCAAGCATCAGATTGAGATTGTTGGAAGCATTAGACACGAGAATGTGGTTGCATTAAGGGCTTACTAGCTATTCTTCAAAATATGAAAGGCTCATGCTTTATGATTATTATTGTGATGGAAGCGTTTTTGCACTGTTACATGGCATTTTGAACTCCCCGACTTCATTTTTTACTGAAGTGTTCTCCTTTCATGTGAATTTTCTAGTGGCATCTAGTCATATATTAACTACTGCATGGTCAATAGTACTGTGAAAATCGAGATTATAGATTATAGGTCAATGCAAGTGAACCTATTTTCTCTTTCTTGTCACACTGTATTGTATAATGTAGTGATTGATGGAGCACTCATCAGGAATCAAGGTTAAGAGGTATAGTAATCCATTCAAGCTCTGTGTCACCAACATTTAAGGGAAAAATATCATCCATTAGTCTCATTTATATTAAATCTTCCAGCCACCTTTGTATTAGGATCCTGGCAAAACAGGTAAGTTTTGCACTGGGGATGCCATTTGCCCAAGACCTTCTCCAGTAGATTTTGGAGTTTGAGATTTCAAATAAGTTGACTGCTAAATATATTATTTAGAGTTAGTATTGAGGATGCCCTTTGAACCACTTGTTTTCTCCTAGCTTCATTTGAAATAATGGCTACACGTGATTAGGTAAATGAGAAATATGGATGATCTGATGCTTCTTCTCATGTTTTCAGGAGAAAGTGGTGAATATCCAGCTCCTGTAGACTGGGAAACCAGAGTAAGAATTGCTATTGGCGCAGCAGGGGGTCTTGCTGAAATACACGCAAAAATTGGTGGGAAGCTTGTTCATGGAAACATAAAATCGTCTAATATTTTTCTCAATCCACAACAGTGCGGTTGTGTGTCAGATCTTGGTGTGACAGACATGATAGGAACAAAATTTATGCCAACTGCATTCTGCTATGCTCCAGAAGTGAAGAATACTCAATATGTATCCCAAGCATCCGATGTCTACAGCTTTGGGATACTGCTACTTGAACTTCTTACTAGAAAGTCACCTGTGCATGTGAATGGTGGTCCCGAGGCTGTTACCTAGTCAAGTTTGTTAATACTGTAAAAAGCAAGCAGAGGATTGCAAAGGTATTTGATGCAAATCTATTGAAGCATCCTACAATAAGGGTACAAATGGTAAAGGTTTTGCAAATAGGAATAAGTTGTGTAACAAAATCACCAAAGAAGAGATCTAAAATGTCCGATGTAGTGAAGATATTAGAGGATCTTAGTGTGATGAACACAATAAATAGTGTTTCCTTGGAAAAGAAACTTGTACTTATTGAGGATGATAATCTCCCACTTGCCCTTGAAGATATGTTAAGGGCCTCTGGTGAGGTATTTGGGAAAGGAACATTTGGGACCTCTTACAAGGCAATGTTTGAAAATGGAAACACTATTGTAATAAAGATATTCAAGGATGTAAATGTTACATTCAAAGAATTTCAGCAGCCTCTGGAGGTCATGGAAGAATAAGGCATGAAAATGCTTCTGAATTAATGGCATATTACTCTTCAAAAGATAAAGTGCTCTTGGCGTGTGGATACTACAATATGACCAGTGTATCTGCCTTGCTGCATGGTAATTTGAACATCACATATTAGGGATCTACTCTTATCTTTGATAAAGACACCTAATGTTGAAATCGACCGTGAAATGGCTGTTCCAGCTAGTGGATGGCTGATTTCAATAATCAGTAGTTGCATGCTAAATCTTGAACGAATGGGGGTGAACTTCATGTTTGTATTTCTGCATTATCAATAATCAAACTTATTATGCTATGCTAGCACATTAACCAGCTAAAATTGAGTCTGTACATCATATTTCTAAAAAGTGACAACCGTATCCATTTTCTTGGACTTTGCAGGGAGAAGAGGCACTGGCAGGAGGCCTTTATACTGGGAGACCCGACTTAAAATAGCAGTAGGTGCAGCAAGCAGTATTGCCCACATCCACAGACAAGATGGTTTGCAGCTTGTGCATGGCAATATAAAAGCCCCAAACATCATTATTAATGGAATAGGATATGTAGTTGTCTCTGATGCTGGATTGGCAAAAGTAATGGGTCCTGTCAGACGGTCAGATATGCCAACTCTAGGCTACTATGCCCTAGGAAGTCGAAGACAGCAGTAAAGTGTCCCAAGCTTCTGATGTTTACAGCTTTGGAGTTGTGCTGTTCGAACTTCTCTTTGGAAGGCCACCCCAGTGGATCAATAATAGTGGGGAGGTGATCTCCCTGATTAAGTGCAGAGGCGGGGCTGGGTCGGGTCCAGAACAGAACCGATGTGGGTTCGGGTCTCCGCATGGGCTAGCGGGGCGGGTCCCAGGTCCTGTCAAACCCGCCCGCCCATATCTGCCCCGTTGCTATCCCTAACCTATGCTTGGGTAAAATGGACTAATTTCACATGCGTACCTTACCTTTTGATAGATGAATCGCCAGCATTTCATCCGGAGCATTCAAACCCCAACACATGGTCAAAACCAAAAAGATCCCACTTCAAATACATGAATGATGATTTAGGTATTTTCTTTCCTTTTTAATTAATGCTACTGATTCTATTAAGTGTTCTATTAACTATAGATGATTGAGAAAATCTTATTAAATATTAATAATTAATGAGATTGTGTTTTTATTATTTAACGCCTTTTTTTACATTTAGAATATTATTAAGAGAGGATATATTAGCTTTCATAAAAACTAATACATATACATATATACATATATAAACAATTATGTTACTTATCCTTTTATAAATAGGATAGAAGTTGATTATTTTTTTGTGTGGATCGCTTGGGATCGAAGTTGATTCTGAGATGGTGGTTAAGCTGGTACAAAAAGAGGACACGGAAGAGCACCCACTACGATACATCGTGCAAGACTGCAGAAATTTCTTGAGGAAGCACTGGGACATAAAACTCCCAACATATTAAGAGAGGCGGGAACCAATGTGCGGACTGCCTTGCGAAAATGGGGCACACGAGCACCCAAAACAGAACAAGTTGGGAGGAGCTACCACGAGCAGTTCAGCTGCTCCTCACGGAAGAGGCTAACAGAGGCCGTGATCTTTCTGTTAAAATGTAGCTTTTGTTGTTAACATGTAATTTCCTTTTTCTACCCAAAAAAAAAAAAAAAAAAGGAAGTTGACCTGTTGACCTCAGACCTGTTGACCTCAACTAATCCTTGTGGAATTTATTGCACTCATAATTTATAAGCATTCTACATAAATTAAATAAATATTTCTAAGCTATAACCTTTGTCGTACTTCGTCTATGAAATTTTAGTTTATTATACTTTGTAGTTTGGTTTTCACATGTTTTACAATTCACCGCTGTAAGGAAAAATCTCCTTCATTACGGAGAGATTATCTCACTAATTTAAAGCATCTTTAATGAATTAGCAATAAGATTTAATGTAAATAAAATTAAAAAAATAATTAGTGATAAAATATTTACTAACAGATATATTATAATTGAAATTCATTATAGAAATTAAATTTACAATGGATTGGTTTTTCATGTAAGGGGTGTACTCTTGTAGTATACCCGTTGTGCTGCTGGACGGTACTACCTCTGCACGAAGAAAAAGAAAGGGTAAATTATCTTAAGCACTCTATCTTTTGAGGTGTTTTGTATTTTGGTACTCAATTTTTGTAAATGTATACTTTGGTACTTAATATTTATCATTTGTGCATTAATAGTATTTTTTACACTATTCCGATGAAATAGTGCAAAAAAAAAAAAAAAAAATCATCAGTGCACAAATAATAAAATTGAGTACTAAAATACACATGTATAAAAATTAGATATCAAAGTACAAAACACTTTAAATATTAGGGTGTTTAACATAATTTACTCAAAAAGAAATGCACGAATTATCTGAAAGAAATGCTGTGCTAGTATATTTGATCTTCTGCAATTTTTCACAGAATGCTTTGAAATTCTCAGTGAGGAGAGAAAAAGAGAGACTAAGTGTAGGGAACCTTCCTTTCAGAAGTTTTAACCTTTTTAGCCTGAAAGGTTTTTTTTTTTTATTATTATTTTAACTCAAAATTTTGAATATTTGTCAAAATAATCTAAGGTTACTTTGCCACAGTCAACTTTGATATAGGTGATTTGGGAAGAAGTCGACTCTCCCGCTATCAATTTTAATAAAATATATATATATATATATATATATATATATATATTTTAATTTTCAAACTTTCTGAAGAAAAATTAATTTTATTCATTTTTTATGAAATTCAATTTAATTTTTTAAAAAAGGCTGATGTTTTGTTTAAATTTTTTTAATTGAAAATCGACTACAGCCTCTCTTTCAATTTACTTTCGTGTCTTCAAATGGCATCCGTAGCATTTAAGTGGAAACAGTTATTGTGTTTTTTTTTTTCTCCAACCAAATTAATTAAGAAAAACAAAGTTATAGAAATAAAAGTTTAAATGCATATAAAGGCTTGTGTAACATGCATGCTTTAAACTCAAATTATTGATTGTAATTATTTGCATAAAAGGGCAATATTAAATAATGCTTTGTAAAAATTATAGTAGTACAGTAGTGCTTGATAATATTGATGTTGATTCAAGTTTCATCGACTCTAATCATATGATAAATGTAATATATTCGTCAAACGATTAATTTCCATGAACCAGACCAGAGTTTCCTTTGTCGCAATCAAAGCAAGTCTGAATTCCAATTTCCAGCCTACCAAACTTGACCTCAAGCATTAAGCATTAAAAGATGTAGCTCCAATACAGGTCAGGCAGTGTGGAATTTATTAGTTGATTAATTCACGATTAAAAGATATGACTGCAAATAGTTCTACATAAACATTACCAATCACTAGTTACATATAGCTATTTATTTGGAAGTGAGCTTATATTCAACGGCTAGAGAGCTCACTTTCATTTACTTACTGTTGTTTCTTCCAAAAATTGGTACTAATCTGCAGGCAATATGGGGAAAATGCACTCTTATCCCGTTTTCCATTTCATAATCTTGTTATCAATTATGGAGTTTTCAATTTGCTGTTGTGAAAAAAATACAACTTCTGGTTGCATTACAGGGGAGAGAAGAGCCCTCCTGAGGTTGAAAGCAAGCCTTATAGATCATGCCGGCAGATTGTCATCATGGAGCAATACTACCGACGATTGTTGCACATGGCAAGGCGTCGGGTGTGACAAAATCACCGGACATGTTATCAGGCTCGATCTCAAAAGCACTGAACCATTTGCTGATCCCAATCTCGGTTTTGATAATAGGTTGGCAAGTGACAAACTCGATTCTTCTTTGTTGGAACTGAAGTATCTGAGGCATCTGGACTTGAGTTGCAGCAATTTTCGCAACAGCCCGATTCCTGCCTTTCTCGGTTCAATGAAGCAACTACAATATCTCAATCTCTCACTCGCGGGCTTTGGCGGTACTGTTCCCCACCATCTTGGCAACCTTTCGAGCTTGCGAATACTTGATCTCAATGGTGTACGCTACGCGAATCACCTGATGGTCGTCAATGACGTCATGTGGGCTTCAAATCTTTCATCGCTGGAGCATCTTGATATGAGTAACATCGACCTCAGTGGAACAAAGGATATAGGTCAGGTACTCAACATGCTTCCTTCTATACTAGTGTTACGCCTGTCTAGAACTGGACTTGGTAACACTCATCTACCCCATGCTTGCAGTGTAAATTCCTCATTTCTTACTAATATCCAGCACCTTGATTTAAGCATCAACTCATTTTATGGAGAATTTCCTTGCTTTCTCCACAATATGACTTCACTAAGAATCCTTGATCTTTCCTGCAACTCGTATAACTCTTCTGGCCCTTATCTTCTTGGATTAAAGAATCTTGTCCATCTCAATCTCGGTTTGAACTCACTTCGCCACAAGGCAGATTGGATCTCCAAATTCCTCTGGGATAAATGCCATCTGAAATCATTGAATTTGCTCAGTAATGACTTCTATGGTGAGATCTCAGGATCTTTTAGGAACTCGTCCGCGAGATGCTGGAAGCACAAGTTGGAGACACTAGATTTGAGTGTTAATCGATTTTATGGTTATTTACCTGAAGAATTTGGTGAATTCAAGCTACTAAATCATCTTGATCTTTCATTTAATGCATTTAGTGGATCGATTCCTACCTCTGTTGGGAAACTGAGATACTTGAAAAACTTACGGATTCGTGGTAACCAACTGAGTGGGGAAATTCCAATTTCTTTAGGACAACTATCATATCTTGAGAGTATTGACCTAACTTCTAATTATTTCAATGGTACTACACTTTTTGAGGCTCACTTTGCTAAGCTCTCAAAATTAGAAACCCTCCTTGTGGCATACTCTTATTACTCGATCAATTTCAATGTGAGATCTGATTGGGTGCCTCCTTTTCAACTGAAAACACTCAATATTGCATTTTGTAAAATTGGAGGTCGATTTCCTCAATGGATTCAAACCCAAAAGGCACTTGAATACTTGGAAATGTCGTCTTGTAGCATTTCAGGAACTCTGCCAAAATGGCTCCGTTACATAAATTTGACTGGATTGCGTCTATCCCACAACCATATCAAAGGACCAATTCCTGAACTTGCTCCTACCATATCAGATTTGGACCTGTCACACAACCATATTGAAGGATCAATGCCAAACTTTGGTTCTAGCATGTCATCCTTGGATCTATCTGATAATATTATGAATGGTTCAATACCTGACTCATTATGTGAACTAAAAGCTTTGGGAACTCTAGATCTATCTGAAAATCAATTTTCAGGCAATCTTCCAAATTGTTGGGCGAGCACAGAATATTTAAAGGTTCTGAGATTGTCATCCAATAAGCTTTCAGGGATCATTCCAAACTCCATTGGACGAACTAACTTGCAATGGTTAAACTTGAAAAACAATATTTTAACTGGGTCGATTCCATCGACTTTAAAAAGTTGCACATTTTTGAAGGTTCTGGACCTAGGAGAAAATAAGTTATCTGGATATTTGCCAGATTGGATAGGAACTAGCTTAACTAATTTGAAAGCTGTTAGGCTCAGAGAAAATGAGTTCTATGGCATGATTCCTCCTACATTTTGTCAATTGTTCCAACTTCAAGTAATGGACCTAGCAAACAATAAGTTGGATGGACAAATTCCACAATGCTTTGGCAATTTATCAGGAATGATCGAGTTCTTCACAGATGGAAGTTATGATGGTGAATGGCTTGAAGAAAGATTCAGTCAAGTAGTGAAAGGAGTGGATCGGGAATACACCACGACCGCAGTTTACGTAGTTAATTTAGATCTTTCATGTAACCATCTGGTTGGGGAAATTCCTCTAGAGCTCACAAATCTTGCTGCCTTGATTGGTCTCAACTTATCTCGGAATCATCTAGGAGGAAAAATTCCTGAAAAGATTGGATATATGAAGTCATTGGAATCTCTTGACCTCTCGAGCAACAATTTGCTTGGAAGAATTCCCAACAGCCTGTCCAATTTGAGTTTTCTGACACATTTGAACCTGTCTCACAATAATTTGTCAGGGCAAATCCCCACGGGGAATCAACTCCAAACTCTTGATAACCCCTCAATTTATGATGGCAACTCTGGACTATGTGGACTTCCGTTGCTGCAGAAATGTCCCGACAACGGAGCATCGCAATCCACGAATCTTGAAAATCAAGGAGCAGCAGATGATGAAGGAGACGAGGCTGAGAAGATAATCTTTTATGGAGTTATTTTAAGTGGTTTCGCCACGGGATTTTGGGGAATTATATTTGTTCTGGTGTTTAAGAAGAGTTGGAGATTTGCTTATTTCCAGTTTGTGGAAGCAGTAATAGGCAAAATACTCGGGCAGTAATCTGCAAGCTGTCATTTGTTGTTACAGGTTATCTATTGTATTGCACCCTCTGAATTCTGATTTTGTAGTTCACCAGTTGTGAGCATTGGCTAATAGCTAGCTGCTATTTCCTTTTCTTGATATGTAGTGTTTGAACAGAAGTGTACTTTCCAGTTATTATGCATGGGTTGAACTGAATTAGAGAATTTCAATATCTACATACTGGTGGCAAATGAACGGATTGGGCTAAATTTGGATTGGATTTTAAAAGAGTTCTAGAGGATGAGTTGTAAATAAACTGGATAGATAATAAATTTTACTTCAATTAGTCAGATATTTAACCGGC
Source organism: Petrea volubilis (assembly GCA_026212405.1). Classification (NCBI taxonomy): domain Eukaryota; kingdom Viridiplantae; phylum Streptophyta; class Magnoliopsida; order Lamiales; family Verbenaceae; genus Petrea; species Petrea volubilis. The sequence continues at coordinate 19,065,056 of CM047883.1, read as the reverse complement.
TCAATAAAAAATATATACATATATTTTTTTCAATATAATTTTATATATTTTTAAATTACTTATTTGTTCTCTAACATATTCTTTAATTTACATAAACAATTTTATAACTCAATTTTTTAAACTTGTGAAATGTTGTTTTTTCCGTTGAAAACATTTAAGAACTCCATAAAACCTTCTGCAATCTGCTTGGATCCATTTACAATCCAGAACATTTTAAAACTCACCCAAATTCAATCCGTTGAAATTTTAAAACTAAACCAAATTCAAAATTAAGTGAATTAAATTAAATTAAAATTTTTATGAATCAACTGTAATTCAAACAAAATCATCTGGAAAAGCATATATTCTAATTTTTTTAGTTAATAAACTTTTCATTAAGCAATTGTAAGATCAGCTCGCTGAGAACCTATGCTAATACTTACTTCTAGATATACAGAAACAGAAATTGAGAGCTGAGGGTTCCAAATTTCTTCATCGCCATTTCTAGGGCATAAATCAGGTTTTTGAATTTGATTCCTTGTGCGTTGAAATGGATGGCTCCGATCGATTTCTAAGCATACCGACTCCATTGAAGATTCAATTCTTTGGAGAATGGATTCTCTCATCTTGCTTGGCGGTGAGTTTTGTTGTTTTGCTTACATATACTGGGAAATTATGAACAATGTACTGGTAGGCACATCTCGTTTTCAGGGTGTGTGCGTGTGTGTTGCAAATGGATATTGTTATTATGACAGGAAATCGTTTGAAGACAATCTTGTGTAATTTATGTATTTCGTGATGCTGACTTAAAGGTTAATTTCTTAGTTTGATCTGATTTGCCCTAGGTTGATTTCGATGGATTGTGTTGTAATGTTCGGAGAGCTGGCCTGTTTTGCTGTGTTGCTGTTCACTGTTTCGTCCACCTCGTTCTGAAGTTTTCTGGGAATTATTTTATAATAATGATCAATTTTCTTTGAGAATGGACCAAGAAAGCTCCGACCAAGTTATTCTCTACTTGCTTATTTATTTTACAGAACATAGGACATGGTGATTTTGTATTAGTATTTGCATCTGGTGATTGATCAAGCCTTTGATTGATCAAATACAAACCTACTGCTAGTATTTTCAGAGCAGAAGCTGGGGAGAAGATGTGTGCTATCTGTGACAACTAGGAGAGGCTTGTTGCTGCTGTTTTAAAGAAACAGCAGCTTTGGGAACTTTTTCATGCCTGGTCCAGGAGCCCGAGTATTCTTTCTGAAACATCTGGTTTGAGTTCTCCGCTTCACGATGTAGCCTTTGATTCTTCAAGCCCTGAAAGTTCCTGCACATATTGGAAGCAAAGAGGATGAAGTTGCAAATTTACAGAAAGTGCTTCCAAAGCTAGTTTCGCTTTCAGAATTTACTCCTGCTTTTGATATTGAAGATGTATCCCTTGTTTCTATTGAGTTCTTGGGGCAGGGAACTTTTGGGAGTGTATATACAGCCTCAACAAAATATGGGGTAAAAATTGTGGTGAAGGGATTGAAGTCTGTGATTATTTCAGAGTCGGAGTTCAAGCTTTAGATGGAGATTGTTGGAAATGTTGGGCATGAGAATGTGGCTGCATTAAGGGCTTACTTTTCTTCAAAAGATGAAAAACCCATGCTCTATGATTATTACAGTAATGGAAGCATGTTTGCACTGTTGCATGGTAGATTGAGCTCTTTAACCAAAGTTTTTTACTCGAGTGCTCTCTATTCAACTGAAGAGATATTTTTAAAAAATTTAATTTTTTGTCAAATTCTTTACTAAAATTTGTGGTGGCAAGTCTTGTTTTCGCAGCTGCATGTTTAATAGTACTGTGAAATAGAGATGACAGATTGCACCACACTCCAGTAAACCAAAGCAATTTTTAACTTGTTTTGCTTTCTTGTTCTGTTATAGTGATTGATGAAGTTTGTACAAGGTATCAGGATTAAGAGGTATAATTAGCTGTTAGTGTCTTTTTGTCTCCAATGTTTAAGGAAGAAATCATCCACTAATTTCATTTATATTACTTGTACTAAATCTACCAGCCACTGTTGCCTATTGGCGAAACAGGTAGGTTTTGCGTTTAGGATGTTATTCTTCCCATACCTTCTGCAGCATATTTTTGAGTTAAGGAATTCCAAAGTTGACTGTTAAATAAGTTATTTAGAGTTAGTATGAAAAATGCCTTTTGATCACTTGTTTTCTCCTAGCTTCAATTGAATAATGGCCACCTGTGATTAAGTAAAATGAGAAATGTGGGCCATCTTATGCAGCTTGTCATGTTTCCAGGACAAACTGGGGAATATCGAGCTTCTGTGTACTGGGAAACCAGAGTAAGAATTGCTATTGGTGCAGCAACGGGTATTGCTGAAATACACTCCAATTTTTCAACAGTGCGTGTGTGTGTGTGTGTGTTTTCACAGTGTGTGAAAACTGAAAACACACACTGCACACGTTTTCACACATTGCACACAGTGTGTGAAAATTGTGTGCAGTGTGTGTGTGAAAATTGTGTGTGCAATGTGTGTTTACACATAATGTGTGTGTGTGTGTTTGTAGTGTGTGCATGAAAATTATGTGTGTGTGCAGTGTGTGTAAATGCGTGTGTATGTGTTCACTGTGTGTGTGAGCTAAAAAAAATACAATATCAAAAATATATATATATATATATATATATATATGATTGGGTAGGGTCCAGACCTTACCCTAAAAATAGGGTAGATTCAATACACATACCCAATGAGTAAGTATTTAAATAGAGTAGGGTAGGGTATAAGATATTTTTAATTGGGTATTTTTAGGGTTAGGGTCAAGATAGGGTAAAATTTTACCAATTGACAGGCCTAATCCTATCCGAGGCATCGGATCTTAGTTCTAGCTTTCATTTGAGTTCTCCCCTCCTTTGATTTTTCAAGTCTTGGAAATTCATCAATGCCACAAAAACTGCTTCCTAATTTTGTTCTGATTTCAGATTTTAGTCGTGTTTTTGATTTCACAAAACGCCTTTAGACGGGGAGACCCAACCGAAAATCGTTATCGGTGCAGTGAGGGGTATGGCTCACATCCACAGACAACATGGTTCGAAGCTTGCGCATGGAAATATAAAATCCTCAAAACATTTTTATCGATGAACAACAGTACAAAGTTGTCTCTGATGCTGGAATCACACAAGTGACGGATCCTATTAGATGGTCTGCTGTGCCGACTTCAGGATACTGCGCCCCAAAAGTCTCGGACACGAGGAAAGTGTCCCAAGCATCTGATGAATACAGCTTTGGGGTTGTGCTTCTTGAACTCGTCTTGGGAAGGCCAGCTTAACTTTAGAGAAAGTGATCAATCACTTAGTAAGTGCAATACATTTGTCATATAACTTATGAATTCGGCCAAACCATGTAATTATATATGTACCATGTAATTATGTACGTACGTATGTATTCCTTACCATTTTTGCGCGTATGTTAACCACAATTTTGGTTGGCAGCGATTTTGTGAACTTGAAAATTATTCGTGTATGTTGCTAATTGAGAATTTTCTCCAAATAAATGTTTTAACAAGAACTTCATGTTTTAAATGTGCATGTTATTCTATCGATAAAATATCAAAAGTAATAGTTTAAATTGTAACAGATTAAAACTATGAAAATACGCATAATTTGAGTGAATGTATCTTTGCTTCAATTAAAAGATATACAATAGAAACGAAAACAAACGGACTTGCTTTGAGCGTTAATATGATCCAAAAACCTTCGTTGGTACTTTTCTATTGCATAATATTAGTTTATTTTGTTTTCTTTGCATTAAAGTACTTAGTAATTATTTTTTAATTGAGAGTTGACCATATATGATATTATTATTGTAATTGATTTGAAATATTGATATAATATAATAGTTGAAATTCTCTCAATAAAAAAAAATAATAATCCAAGGAAATATGTTTAATTACCATCCGCAATTATACTGTTACATTATAATTAAAAGGTATTACATTAAACACCACAATCTTTCAGGTGTTTCGTAATTTGATATCCAACTTTTGTAAATGCACAAATGTGGTTCCTAACATTTATCTTTTTTTTTTTGGTGAAAAAAGCCAGATACATAACTCAAGATTTCCGCTTCTCGGCTGCCAAGCATTCCCTCACCTCCAGAGGAGGGTCATCCCAAATAACAACCCTATCTTTTACTTTGTATCCTAGCGTGGCTAGTTTATCCGCGCATGCATTTCTGCTTCGTCGAACATGTTTCAGAGTGATTGTCCATGGCTTTCTGAGCAATTCCCTGCAGTCCTCAATCAGGACACCAAGCGGGTGAGTTCGAACATTAGCCGAGGCCACCAGCTGTGTAACAACTTGTGAGTCAACCTCCACTTCAATACGTTGTATCCGTCTTTCCCATGCAATCCTTAGACCTTCTCTCAAGCCTAACATTTATCATTTGTGCTCTAATGATCTTATTTCACTATTCCAGTCGAATCTTTATCGATTATTCGGGAATATTATGGGGAGTTTTCCACCAAAAAAAGTGAAAAAAGGACCATCAGTGTACAAATAATAAATATAGAGTACTATGATAGTACCTTCACAAAAATTGTATACCAAAATGTAGAACACCGTATAGATTGGGGTGCATGAGATAATTTACGCTTATAATTGAACAACGTTTTCTAAATAGTATATATCTGGAGGATAAATTTAATTTATAACAACTACGGTTTCGTAATTCAGCATTACGAATATTAATCATGATCATTTTAGATTTCAAATATATGTATTTATTTCCAATTATTGTTTATTTAATTGTATTAATGGAACTTGAGTAAAAGATATATTTTATTTGATTTAGAAAAACTGATCAATATTAGCAGGGGTAAAACAAAATCAATATAGCAATTAATAGCAACTCCACTTAGACCAAATCCGAAACAAAAACCAAAAACAATTTCAATTCCAACATTAAATCAGCCAGGTATATGCCCTAATTAAGGGAGGAAACGGGTAAATCCACAAACCCCTAGGAATCAAAATCCTACAAAGATATATTCACATTAAATTAATCCTATCTTTCTTCCGTAACAAGATACTTGCATTAACTAACTAACTAGTTGGTTATTAATTCATTTCCTAATATATACAATTCCCCTTTTCTGAATAGGTTTCGGAGTATAACTTCAAAATAAACCTTTTTATACCAACTCGAACTTCCTCATGCATGTATCATTCTCTCTTCAACTCGATCAAGTTCAAGACAATTTCAAGAAAAGAACATAATCATCATGACGAGACATCCCAAGAACGTTAAAGTTTCAAATATCGAAATTCTACCACACGAATTGGTCTCTGAAGTTTTGGCACGAGTAGCAGCGTCTTCATCCACCGACATGTTTAATGCTAAGCTAAGGTATGTGAATGGATCAAAAAAAAAAAAAACGGGGGTTCTATAAACCTTGATGTGAATGTGGTTTGCAATTGATTTAGTTTCGGTAATTGTTTATTTATCGGTAGGGGTGTAAACGGATCGGATATGCCGTTTTCATATCCGCATCCATTTAATTTTATCGGATATCGGTACAGATACGAATATTGAAGGATATCTAAAATTGATATCCATATCAATCCGTATCCGTCGGATACCGGATATATCCATATCCCATTGTAATTTTTAAAAATTAAATTCAATTGTAAATATTTGAATATTTGTGTCCCGTTATGAATATTTAAGTATCTTGTTTCATTGTAAATAATTGATATTCAATTGTAATTAATTGAATATTTGAATTTGTGTGTATACAATTAGTCATATTTTTTATATATTATCCACTTATTTACAAAATATTATATATATGTATATATAGATAGATTACACCTATAGTCCATATATGTTTATTTATTTATTCCTTTTATATACTTGTAAGTTATAAAAATATGATATTCATTAAAAAAATTCATATATTTTATTTGAAACAACAATTTATTATTTATCATTCACATAATATGAACTACTTATTTTTTATTTCTATATATCTTATAATATATTAAATATAATGCATATGATTATTAAAAATATATTTTTTTTAAAAAGTATTAACCACGAAATGAATTTTACAACATTATATCAATAAATTAATTATAATTTAAAAAATTGAAATATTATTAAAAACACATAAAACTTTACTATAATATGGGGATACGGATATTTTGCCCAACGGTAATAGGATTTTCGATTATCCATTTATAGCCCTATAATTATTTTTAACTGTTCTTTTTCTTGTGTTTGCACGATTAATCTTCTCTAATCTTGTATTAATTCAAACCGTTAATTCTTTTTGTTTTTGATTTCAGCTGTAAACTATTAAATGAAATTGGTGAGGATACGTACGTCTACCGGCGTGTATCTCTAGACAAGTTTCCGATCGTGCACTGGAACCCTCTAAGCGAAAAGCAACAAGCCTTCTGGAAAAGTGTCGACAATGCGGAAATCCAGAAATAATGTACAGACAAGCAGTGGTAAGTCCAGTGCAAATATTCAAATACCTGTACTTATTCTTAATTTTGCCAACATTACATTTTCTTTAACAAGATTTCTTTGTTTCAGCTGGACTATTTCAACAGAACAAACGTTAGATCAACCGGTCGTAACTTGGTGAAAGCTTTGGAGTCGGGCCATCCAGGGGCCCTGTACGTCACTTGCATCGTTCTACTGTTCAGCGGTGACGAGGAATCGAGACAGAAAGGAATCAGATTGGTAGGCGAAATGACGAAAACCAAATCTATGAGAAGAGAAGTGAGACGACTGCGCAATAATCTGATCCGCGTTTTGAAAGAAATGTGGGTGAAGAACCCGGTGTTGAAACAGCGCCCGATTTGCTGCCGCACACGGCATCAGTGGAAAAGCGGGTTCGAGGACGACGTAGAAGAAGATGTCAAATGCGAAGCTTGTCGTGCTGATAGAGAAATCGGTTTTATGTGCGACAGATACAACTACTGATCATCTTTTTTTGCCAGTACTGTAGTGTGTGTTGTTACTGATCATCTTTTTTTGCCAGCACTGTAGTGTGTGTTGTTTATGTGCTGTAATAGGGTAATTGTATTTTTGGGTCTTTTGTGGTTGATCCTTTCCTCTGTTTACTAAATAGCTTGGTATGGTGCTAGGAGAGTGGGTAATTGAGGCTGTTATTTGGATTCCCTGTCGTCCCTGAATTATCCTTTATGAAGATTTATTTTTGTTTCAAAATTGCTAATTGATAATCTTATGTTGAACTTGTTTCAAAACTGCTAATTGATGATCTTTTGTTGAAGCCTGATCGTTAGTCCATACAGACATTTTTGCATTTTTCTTCTTTCTATCCCCATGGGGGGAATCTCTGGAGTTGCACCTTAGTCATTTCCAACAACTTTGTTTTCACAACATAGATAACTAACTACACATGAAGTATAAGTATACTACCTTTCATAAGAATAATAATCTATTAAGATTATGTCATATATATTAAGAAGAATTTAATAGTTATGTTTGATATACTTTACTTGACTATTTTGCCATTATTAAATATTAGTGTTAATAGTTAAGAGATTGTGTGACTATAATTTTAATTTGAGGGTGAACTTTTAAATAGTAAATTAAATATTGTCTTACTAATAAAACAACATATATATTGAAAATAAAATTTTAAAACTACAAATAATATGAAACGAAAGTAGTAGGTGCCAAAACACTTTGAGAGTGAGATCAAATGATTTTGAAGACTAACCCTCCGTTTGGTTCTAGGATTTTGCTAAGGAAAATAGGATGAAAAAAATTTTTTGTACTTGAAATGATAGTACTCTATGTTTTCATTTTTGACATTTTTCATTTTCCTCTCACTTTTCCTCGTCAAAATCCTTGTTCCAAACATAGCCTAAGTATCAAGGAGATAATGTGGCAATGTTACACTATGATACCAATACTTATCAACAAATAAAAACTATGATACCAATACTTATCAACAAATAAAAACTATGATACCAAATTTCCTGGCCAAATACTAAAAGAGGAAGCATATCACACACGTATGGACCATGCTTTCAAAAGAAGCTGCATATAGACCAAGCAACATATTGTTCATTCAACTAAAAAAGTCTTGAAAATCAGCATAACCAAAACAAACTATGTCATACTATTAACAGTTCCACCCCACCATTTACTGCCTCTGCTACTACTAATAAACCCAAAGAACAAACATCACTCCACATTGATATGAAAAACATCAGTCCTATCTTCTTCCATAATTTTGGGAACAAACACCTTCAGAACACCATTTTTCATCTCTGCCTTGATAGAATCGGTCTTGTAGAGCTTCTCAGGGAGATCAATTTTGCCAACGTATATCATACCAGTCTCATCATCCTCGAATTCTTTCTTTCCCTCACCATTAATGACCAGCGTGCTCTGCTCCACCGAGACCTTGACATCTTCCTTGCCTACCCCAGGCATGTCCATCCTCAGATGGAGACCATCAGCTGTTTCCTTAGCGTCCCAGTTGCGGCGAAGGCCAGAGGCAACAGGTGAGTCCGCGAATTGGTCCATAGTGTTCAGGATATGGCTCAGGCTGCTTCTTGTTGAGAATGGGTCAAACACATCTGTACATGTAAATGCATTTAGTAGAAAATTCATTAGATAGGAAAAAACATGAAACCTCAAACAGGGCAGTACTCATAACAAAAACCATGGAAAATTGGAAATTACATGATGAAAAATTACATTCAAACAGATCTACAGGAAGTAAAATGTTTCTCGAGGTAATGCAATGAAGAACAACAAAATAATTCCAACAAAATTTCACGTCAGAGGCAAACAGTAAAACTTCGAAATGCTCATACACATATTTAAGCCATAGTTGCTAAATTTCATTGCAATATTTCAGCATACTCGAGCATAATCCTCCACACGTATTGCTCAAAACATTTACTGCGTGCAAATCAAGTGGAAGTCAAAAACACAGAGACAGATCCGGTTTCACTACCAAATATGATGACATCCTGAAACCGTACCGACTATTCCACAGAAACAGAGCAGCAACATCAGAGAGAGAGGAAACAGATAAACACGTAGCAAGAGAAACAAGTACCTGCGAGCGGAGAGAAGACGCAGCGAACGGGGCGGCGAACAACGTCGAAGTCGAGATCGTCGATGTCGTAGTCACGAACGGCGTTGGTGTTGAAGAAGCGTGAGTAGGCTGGCTGAGCCGCCGCACGCACCGGACGGAGTGAACTTGAGAAGAGGTATGACGAGAGGAGGCGCTTCAGGGCCAGTGAGGAGGCCGCCATTGTTGATGATGACGTGTTATCGAAAGCTTGAAGAACACGAAATGGCAATGAGATTTTTTTGGGAGGGTTTCTTAGAGTGCTTAGCGTACATCGTTGTATTTATAGTAAGGACTCTAGCAGGGGTATTGTGTGGAAATTGGGTGAGACGTGAGAATATCCGAATTCCACAAAATGTTCTGGAGGACAAGGATAACCAATTGGGCCTGATGGGCTTTGGTTGAGAATGAAAATGAACGCTGAACATGTTTGCTACTACATTAAAAACACACCAGATGTTATCTGTTTTTTTTTTTTTTTGTTTTGGTGGGAGGGGTGGGAGATAGGTACACAATATGTTTTCTTAAATTGGCGAATTTTATATTTTAAGTATTTGGCGAGTCTGTTTGTATTGGAGTTAAGTTTTTAAATTAAAATTCATCAAATTCACCTCACATATGAGATTATTATGAATTATATTATAAAACTTGAAATTGAAGTCGAATTTCAAATCACACTACTCATTAAGCTCGTAAGAAATCTTATATCAAATTAAACATACTTATAATGTAATTTCACATAATGCAAATGTCACAAAAAGATTCAATCAGATATGTCCTATAGTAATTAGATAGAATGAAGTCAAATGAGATACTTCCACATTAAATTTGAATTTGTAAAATATTTGTATCAATAAATTAAATCAAATATAATTATTATATTTTTAAATCAGCTATTCAAATGAAGGAACCACTACATAATACACTTTTTTTTTTGGAATTCTTCTCAAAAATCTTTCTTCAACTCTAATTCATTTCATCCAAATACAACCTTTTTTTTTGGAAAAGAAAAATCAATACCCATACTTATAAGTTCAATTATTACAAAATACTATATTATATATTATAGACTTCAAATATTTTAAACATTTATAACCTCTCAAACACCACTAGCTTTTGATCTTAAATCTACTTCATAACACAATTAAGCTATGTCTTTCAATTCTTCTTTATAATTTTTCCTATGATAGTTTGCATTATACTTACTAAATTAAAGCATATATACATCATTTTTATATTACATTTCATATATTTAAAGAAAAAACAGAAATTTAGTCATAGACACGTGGCAAAATATTATAAAATGTAATTCAAAAATAGAAAGGGAAAAGTCGTCAAAAAAAAAAAAACATAGAAAGGGCAAAAGGAAGAAAGCAGATCTGATTTTCCCTTCCCTTCTAAATTCAACTAAAGTCGCATAGTTGCGTGCATCCGCTTTTACAAATGCGATTTCAGGAGCAAATCTCCCTTCAGGCCCGCAACTAGCCGGTGAAACTAAAACCCCCCACAACTTGATCCATCGGAAAACAGAGCACATAGTGAAAATGATGGTCGATCTGAGTGCCTTCTCGGACGAGAAATTCGATCCGAAGAAATGGATAAACGGCGCGGTTCAGCAGAGACACCCTCAGGACCCGGTGGAGAAGCACCTCGTGGATCTGGAGATGAAGCTGCAGATGGTGTCGGAGGAGATCGCCGCATCACTCGAGGAGCAGAGCTCCTCCGCGCTCCTCCGAGTTCCCCGCGCCTCTCGCGATGTGCTCCGCCTCCGTGATGACGCGCTTTCTCTCCGGTCCTCCGTCGCTAATATCCTCCTCTTCCTCAAGAAGGTACTCCGATTCCTACCTTATTCAATGTGTCGTTGTTGCGTTGTTAGTGGATTGTGTCATTTCTGTTTGTTTTAGCTCAAATAGGAGAGGAAATAATTCGAACGATGATTGTACCGTTTTGCAAGTGTTCAACATGAAATGATTATTGTTTTTAAATTAGAGAACGATAGAGTTATTTAGGTGTAAATAAGAGATTGGAGATGCGTGTGTTATCATAAAAAGGTTACTGGCGGTTTTCATCTTCGGTGTTGCTGCTGAATATACTTTGTTTTTGGTTTTGCGAATTGAAAGCAAGGTTTCCTATGCGAAATTCAGGAAGCCCATGAATATTGATTTGGATTTGGCTGAAATAAAAAGTGATTTAATCTAACACAAGCTGTGTGAATAAGAAGATTTGAGATATGTGCCGGGTAAAAGGTAAAAGTCGATCGTTGGAGTAAACTGAAGATGCCAATTTGAGTTTGCTAGTGCACACATCAGAGAATTTTGTTTAATGACTTAAAATATTATGGTTTGAGCCCAGTATATTCATAATATCTAAGTGCTAAAGGTGTGAGTGGCATGGTTCGCCATGCGTGTGAAAACAGCACGTCCCTTGACTTTTTGGTATTAACTTTATTTTTTTCTGCAGGCTGAGGGATCCTCTGCAGAATCAATCGCCACACTTGCCAAAGTTGATACAGTCAAGCAGAGGATGGAAGCTGCATATGAGACGCTGCAGGTTGGACCATGACTTAGATTTTGCATTTGGGATGCACCGGTCTGTCAGCTGGTTCTCTGTTTCGTATTGATCAATAAATGCTGTGTCTGCTGTTGAACAGGATGCTGCCGGCTTGACGCAGCTAAGCTCAACTGTGGAGGATGTATTTGCTAGTGGTGATCTCCCACGGGCTGCAGAGACTCTGGCTAACATGAGACATTGTTTGACTGCTGTTGGGGAGGTAATAATTTACTTCGTTGCTATGAATTTGTTATCCATAGATAAGAATCTTTGAAATAGTATGATTCATGAATCCAATACTATCAGGTTGCTGAATTTGCCAATATAAGGAAGCAGCTTGAAGTTCTAGAGGATAGACTGGACTCCATGGTTCAGCCTCGTCTAACAGATGCACTGAACAACAGAAAGGTAGCTTTCATCCTAATTTAATTTTAAGGTGAAACCTCTACTGTTAGGCTTCTTGGAATATGTATTTCTCTTAGCTTCTCTTCCTAGGGATTTTCTTCGCAACTTGACAGCAACGTTGATAACCTATCTCCTTTTATAGGTAAATGTAGCTCAAGAAATGAGGGGGATTCTCATGCGGATTGGGAGATTTAAGTCTCTAGAAAGTTACTATACAAAAGTCCACCTCAAACCCATAAAGAAGCTATGGGAAGATTTTGAGTTGAGGCAACAATCTAATAAACTTGCAAATGAGAAAAATGAAGTGGAAAGGGTCACAACTAGCTTTGATTCACAATCAAAGTTGCCGTCGATTTCATTCTCGCGCTGGTTGCCGAATTTCTATGACGAGTTGCTGCTTTATCTTGAACAAGAATGGAAGTGGTACTATTTATACAGATTCTCTTAATCTTTTTAGTAATTCCCTCAAACTTGTGCTACTGTCATTTTCCTGAAGGAACTTAGAATATGATATATTTGTTTATTTAACTATCAGTTCTTGATGTCAGTTTCTGCATTGCAACTTGAGAAAACATTGGAACACAAAAATCATTTAGAAATATTTAATTGTCCAATCCATTCAAACCATCATACTTCGTGGCTAACAAGTCGTTAGTATTTCCCATCCTAAATATACTAGCCAAAACAAATTGATCAAAGTGGTTCTTCTTTCTGATATTAGTGCTCTTGAGAAGGTCACAATTATTGCTGCTTCATTTTTGTGTTCTAATGACAGTAGTGCTTTATGTGTGTGTTTGTGTGTGTATGTTTTTCTTTTTTTCAATGTTATTAGTGCACTTTGTTGAGGTGAATTTCCAGTTTAATTATTACTTACGATCAGATTGCTTCTTTATATCTTATGGATGAATACATTAGCACAACATGCAAGAAGCTGGTGCTAAAGATAATAAATGCCATCAATTATGTTTGGCCGCTAAAAGATACTAGTTGATGTGACGTTTGAACATCTCCTGTGATATACCCTGGCATTCATGTGAAATTTGCCTCTAACCCTGTTTGTGCATTAAGAAAACTTATTAATGGTTCTATATGTTTGATCTTGCTAAATCTGGACATTTTATGTCAGCTACTTGGAAATTTTGGGGACAATGTCTGATTTTATTTATGGAATATATGCTGCCATTTGGATCTGCAGTAGAGTATCCTGGTATAAGCTTCTCATCTCCCTTGAAAAAATTCCTTTTCAGGTGCATGCTTGCTTTTCCTGAAGATTATAAAACTCTGGTCCCAAAATTGTTGATTGAGACAATGTCAGCTATTGGCGCAAGTTTTGTATCCCATGTTAACGTTGCCACTGGGGATGTTGTTCCTGAGACTAAAGCATTGGGAAAAGGTCATAATTCAACTTCCGTTTCTTCTTTTGACCCTTTTATGCGATCTTTTTCAGCTCCGGAGTATGGATTAAAGTTGTATTAGGAGTCATTTTGTTTGATTCATCACATTATGTGTATGAGGGATTGCAAATAACTTCAGTCTACTCATTCCTTAGCCACCGGATAAGAATTTGATTACTAATGATACTTCCTATCTAAATTCAGCAACTTAGGCAAAGGCCAGGCTTAAGAAGTATCTATTCTCACTGATTCTGCATTTCTCTCATTGTGAACATAGCTAAGCTTATACGATTTATTCTGAATCCTGGTTTTTCTAAGTTGATTAATAAGGTTAAAATAACTTTTATTGTACAATAATTTATGTTTTCTTTGGAAAAATGTATTTCGTCATATAACTTTACTCTCGTAAAATATTTGACATTATTTAACCACATAATTTTATCAGTTCCAACTGATGCCTTTAATGAACAAATTCCAAATTGACTTAGGAATTAGTATTAATACCTTTATGGATACAAGGTTACTAACCTGGGATCTGACAGAGTGGGTCAAGATGTTCTCATTAGATTCAGAACAATAGTTTTCCAAACTCATCTTAGGGGCGTGATTGAGGCAAAAGCCTGAACTCCAGGGATTTGATTATTAGTTGTCATGATGAGAATTGGGGGGGTGGGGGAAGGAAGGAGCATAAGCATGGGCATCGGCAAAGATATTATTCACCTTAATTCGGGATGGTGTTTGATGTGATAAGTTGAGATTAAATTAGTGTTTTGTATAAATAATGTCACATCATTATGATGGATCTTAGATTTATTAACATTTTATTTGAGTTTTGTATTAGATTTTTGGTTTGTAAAAGAACATATAGTAATATTATCCTTTTTAGAAGTTTTGGCTTCGCTGGAGGATGTCAATTGTACCTCCTTGGTTTATTTGGTAATCTGAATCTAGTGGTCTTTTAGTTATACTGCTTGTAAAAGTAGTTAAGGGATATCAGAAGTTTAGAAATGATTCTGATGAGTACTGCTATCGTCCTTGTTCCTGTATTTCTTGGCTGTCACATCTGACACTGCCCCTTGAAGTTTAATCTAGTATTGATGTCTCCTCTCCTCTGGGTTTCAGGAATATTAGACATCTTATCTGGGGATTTGCCTAAAGGTGTCAAAATTCAGACTCAACATCTAGAGGCTCTGATAGAACTACACAACATAACAGGGAGTTTTGCTAGGAATATTCAACATTTGTTTTCCGATTCAGAGCTGCAAGTGTTGTTGGACACACTGAAGGCAGCCTACCTTCCTTATGAAACTTTTAAACAGAAGTAAGCACATTTTAATTTTAGCTGAATATTTGCCGCTACGGTGCGGTTTTCTCCTTTGCATTCCCCTGTGCATCTTTTTGGAATAATTTCAGTGGTTTGTAAGTGAATGGTCGTTGGCCCTAAATTTTCCAGATTCTGCTCGGTCGACATTTGATTTGCAAGGAGATAATTTAACTGATGTGAAATTATATGTCAAGATATCGTAATTGGATTTTCTGTTTGAATAAATTTTGTCTAGCCCAGAGACTCGTTTCAAGAGGATACTTCTTATATTTGTGATCTATCAAACTTATATTTCCTTTATTGAACCTATTGTTTAATACATTCACTAACTGCTATTTAATTCATAATTTAGGTATGGGCAAATGGAGCGGGGTGTGCTATCTGGTGGGATTGCGGGGCTTGATCTTAGGGGAGTTAGCACTCGTATTATTGGCGTCCAGGGAGTTGAGCTTAGTGAAACTGTTCGAAGAATGGAAGAGTCCATCCCACAAGTGATTCTACTTCTTGAAGCTGCCACAGAGAGATGCATTAGCTTTACTGGTGGCTCTGAGGCAGATGAGCTGATCCTAGCCCTTGATGATGTAACATTACAATACATCTCTACCCTTCAGGGAAACCTAAAATCACTGAGGACTGTATGCGGAGTGGATGTGGCGGTGGATACTGTTGGTGCAAAGAAGGAAACTGGACCAGACAGGAAGGAAGCAGCTTCACATGCACGCAAAGTTGATTTCATGTCAAATGAAGAGGAATGGTCGTTTGTCCAGGGTGCTTTACAGATTCTCACAGTTGCAGATTGCTTGACAAGCCGAACCTCGGTTTTTGAAGCTTCCTTGAGGTCAACTCTTGCTAGATTGAGCACTAATTTGTCTCTTCCTGTGTACGGTTCAAGTCTTGATCAAAACCGATCTCATATGGATAACGATGATGGAAGTGGGGACTTATCTACAGCTGCAAAAGCTTCTCTGGATGTGGCAGCTCTCCGGCTTGTTGACTTCCCTGAAAAAGCTCGAAAACTATTTAACCTCTTGGAGCAGGTACTTACCACAACGTTGTCGTCAAGCTTTGAGGAAAACAACTGATTTCTTATGCCATCCTGTATTTGCTAATCAGAACTGCTCTGCAATCCTTTTAATTTGCAATTATTAATTCTCAACTGAGTAACAATATTTATAAAAAGAATACTAAGACCTATCCCTAACAATTTTATGAATCTACTAAATACTGTTTCATTGTATTCTACCCTAAGAGCAATTTACCGATACATGAATGCAGAGCATCTTTACCCTGAACAACTTTTTCTTTGTTCCTGCAGTCAAAAGATCCCCGATTTCATGCCCTTCCACTTGCTTCTCAAAGAGTTGCTGCGTTTGAGGAGGCAGTCAATGAGTTGGTTTATGATGTACTTATACTGAAAGTTAGACAACACTTCAATGAATTGTCTCGTCTGCCCATATGGTCTTCTGTTGAAGAGACCAGTGCTCACCCCATTCCAAGCTTTAGTGCCTACCCTCAGTCATATGTGACCAATGTTGGCGAGTACCTTCTTACGTTACCCCAACAACTGGAGCCCCTTGCTGAGGGTATTTCTAACAGTGATGCCAATGCTGAGGAAGCGCAATTCTTTGCAACTGAATGGATGTTCAAGGTAACTGCCCTCACTAGTGTGTTCTAACTTGGTGTTTGTACGCCATTTTACACCTACGACACTTATAGGTATCAATCTGCTAAGCGCCATGCCATGGTGTCTGCTGTTGGAATTCACAAAATTGAGCTGTAGCTTCATGACAATAATGTCTCCATAAAAAATGTTACGTACCCTGCATTTCATTGATATTGGATGATGAGTTAATCTAATGTTTTTCCTATGATGATAGGTTGCTGAGGGAGCTACTGCTCTGTATATTGAGCAGTTGCGCGGGATCCAGAAGATAACAGATCGTGGAGCACAGCAGCTGTCTGTTGACATTGAATACTTGAGCAATGTGCTCTCCGCCTTATCAATGCCCATTCCTCTGGTTCTTTCTACATTTCATACCTGTTTTTCAACACCAACAGATCAGCTCAAGGATCTTGTGAAATCAGATTCAGGAAATCAGCTTGATCTCCCAACAGCTAATCTTGTATGTAAAATGCGAGACGTGAGACTGGATTAGGGCCAATGCTACATTTCCTGGTGAGCCATTTTCGAAAGCTTTATGGAATCGACATAATCAAGGATTTCATCTGAGAGAGACTTTTCTTGGTTGAAAATGTGGAAGAAAGAGGGGCAGTTTCTTTCGTTCATGGAGGCAAAAGAAGTCTACCCTATCTAACAATCCCAAGTCAAAGCAACATCTCCCTTCGTTTCTGAAAACGCACAATGCTTATGCTCTCCAGTTGCCATGATTTTGAACATATTTCTGGAAACTGTAAAGGTCATACTTCAACGCAAATGCCTCCTGTATCTCCCGATAAGGTGTCTATGCACATCCAAAAGATAGTGTTTTACTCCGACACTCGTGTAACAAAGTGATGATCGCTATTAAATTGCAACATTAATGGTAAAAAATTCTGCGCGCGATTGTTGTTCGATTGATTTCAAATACAACATTTTTGGCGCGTTGGTAAAGTTCCAACTTTCAAGTAGCAAGATAGTTCAGTAGTCAGTGTGACTTCCCTGGGGTCTCAAAATCTCATCTTACGCGGCATAATTTGTTGATTGTGTTAGAAAACGAGGGACCTTGTCGTAGTGTTTTGAGTTTGGATTTTAAATACAACCTTCTCTTATTATAGAGATTGAAACCTACTTTTATCAGTTTTAGATCCAAACACTAGCAAGGCGCAAAATATGATCAAAAAGGCTAAACTGGGCATCAAAAAATGAGCATCAATCCTTAAATCCAATATCGTGAGTACTTAGAAAGTGTAAAATTAGTGAAGAAAAAGAGAGAGAGTGTGAAAGAAATATGTCATATTTCTTGTTATTTGTTCTTGCATTACTAAGAAGATAAGCAATACAACTTGTAGAGAATACAAATAGGGAGAAAACTGAAAGGATAATATGATTTCTTGATTTATTGGAGAAAAATCCTCCTAATCAAATCAAAGAATCAATTAGAGCATTAAAAAGTTAATCTAACTACTAAAATTATGCTAACCATATTATCTTATTTAGGAAGGGATATTCTGATATCCTTTTCCTTTGACTAACAACACCCTCTCTCAAGCTGGGCTATAGATATTGATTAAGATAAGCTTGGAACTAAGATTGTCAAATACACTTCTTGGAAGCGCTTTTGTCAGAACATCTGCAATTTGTAAAGATGTTGGAGTATAAACTAGCTCCGTTCTTCTTTCCTCCAACTTTTCCTTTATGAAGTGGCGGTCAATCTCCACATGTTTTGTCCTATTGTGGTGCACAGGATTTCTTGCAATCTTTATGGCAGATTGGTTGTCACAATGCATCTTGATAGGCCCCTCAACTTTGACTTGCAATTCCCCTAGTATTCTTTCAAGCCATATTCCTTCACAAACGTCATCAGATGCCGGGAAGACACATGATGCCGGGGAGCGCTGGTAAGCTGTGCTCGGACTCCGCCATCAGTAAAGAAGTTGTCGCCTGATCGGACTTGGTCTGACACGTGGCAACTCAAGATTGAAGGTTTATGCTGAGCTAACGCCGACGTGGCCAGAGGCAGATTCGGCCACGTTAGTAGTATAGAAGTTGACCCTGCAGAATTTATACCTTTGAAACACAAGAAAATAGAAATTAGCATATAAAACTGAATGCTAACTCGGATACCTTCGTGAAATCCAGCATGTTGCATGCTCTGTTCCTAGTGACCTGAATATAGCTTCAAGGAATACAAAGTAAGTTTTTCATCATGAAGAACATATATACATCATTCATATACCCTGAACCATATTAGAAACAAATATATCATCCATATAATCGGAAACAATATTGAAAGAAGAGAAACACTCTGTTCCTTAACCATCATTTTGTGGAACTTGCAATCAAAAATAGCAGTAATTTGCAACTACTACTATACACCTACCTAAGGGAAAACTAGCTTAATACTTACATTATGTGGGGACACACCTGTATACTTACTTAAGCATGCCCAACAGGGATTGAAAAACAAATCAGGAGAGAAAAGTCATTAGTACCAACTTGGCAAATAAGCAACAATCACAGGCAAGGCATTAGTTACCAGACCGATGGGAAACCGATTTTGCAAGAGCGCATCTGAATAAACCAAAGTGGAAAAAACCAAATAGGTGGTGACGGGAGCTATTTAGCAGAATAAACTGTTTATGTTACCTTGAAGTTCGAAAAAACCCGGGTTCTTGATCAGCAGCAGTATTATGCAACGTGTCATACATAAGTTGATCCGATATGGCAAGGGATCAAAAACTATGTGTTGAGGCCAAAAACACTTGAGACACAAGAACAATCAACCAAGATTTATATAAAGAGTTACAATGATGAAATAATACATATCTCAACCTTTTCTCCACTAATTATATTGATGATAGGGATACGGTTTAGACTGAATGGATCTGTGATAAAAGAAAACCAATTTTACTCATGACAAGAAGTCAACAGCTGAACTTGAAACCCAACTAAATAAAACTTGGTGAATCATAGAGATGTCTAAGAAAGCCTACCTTTTTGGAATTCAAAATTCAGATATTTATCTCCACATTCCTCAGTGTCGGCGACCGGGACTCCTCGATGGTCTCCTGTGACATTGGGTGGTGGAAGCACCCAACCAGCCTTCTCTTCCTTTTATCGAACTGCTGTACCTCCGACCAGATCCTCTTCCCCTTTGCCTGATTCCTCTGCCATCCCTTCCACTAGATTCCTCATGGGGATGATCCCATTCTCTGTATCGGTCCATCTCCCTGTCAGTCCCAGTATCAGTGCCTGTTTCGCTCAGCTGAGTCATTTGTGTGGCACCGCATCTCATGATCTTTTACCCACAGTCTCCTTTGCCCTTTCGCTTCTTTCTTCCTAGCCGATCTTTCTACTTCTTTAGCCTTCAGGTGGTTGTATAAAATTCACAAGCGAAGTTGAACTATTTTTGTTAAATGGCTGATCATAACTAGGGATGGAGCCAAGGGCATCCTCATGCAGAATTATATTTTGTATTTATTTTTTAACATTTAGAAACTTGTCCTCGCACTGCCCGCCCGGCCCTGGACATGTAAAGATTTCTAGCTCCATCCCTGACCAAAACACATAAATTTTCTATGTATTTGTATTAATTTCAAAAAAAAAGTACAATCTGAATTAAGATGCACCTTATACTCAGTGAGAAAGTCACGAATCATTCCATTAGCCAAATGCCGCTTGCCACTAAAATGTGATTGAGGTCTCTCTGCAGTATCATTTTCCTGAACAAAGGTATCACATGTTTCACATACAGCCATTTTTTGGTCCTGGGCGATCATCAAGAATTTGTCCTGCTGGAGTTGCTGAGCCATCAAGAATTTCTCAAGATTAATCATTTCCACCTGAAAAGAACAGCGATCAAAGGCAGTCACTTGAAATTTAATATTTCACAGAAAATTCAGAAAGAGCCCGCATCAAATGGTTAACATGATAAATTACCTCTCTCATAACTGCCTCAGCTTCATCTACCTTTCCTGTGTTACCCAGAGACTCGACTTGTTCCAGAAGGTTCTTTATCTTCTCTTCCAGCAGAGACAACTGCTCAGATTTTTCAGCAGAACTTAGAGGGGGATGGGATGCATTCCGTTCAAGGCATTTGCGGTTACATTTCAATTTTCTATCTAAATTTGAAGCCTGCACAGAGTATCGAATATGGTCACAAACTATGAGGAAGATTTTATATAATAGAATCACTGAACTTCATACTTTCTGAAGATGAAAACTCACCTATTTTTCACAATAGCCAGACAAGCTGGCTTCGAAAATAGGAACATATGAATCATGCCTGGGGGACTTCTCAAAACTAAGAGAAACAACAAAATCTTGTCACACTTGCAAAACAAGTTTATACAAATGGAACTACCAGATGCGGGAAAGTATGTAGAACAGTGAATATATCTAAAGAAATGTCAAAACATCAAAGTGATCATAATCTGATTAAATGAAATGTTTCGAACATACTGGGTAACCAATGCTTTAGAATATATTCCATGTGTATCCTAACTACTGGTCATTTTTTTATGAACCTATTAGACGTCTTTAGTGCATTGTCAACATTTTTTACTCCTTGCATTTTGCAACGGATGCCTTAATGGTGGGAGGCAGAGTAAACCAAATGACACAAAATAAAGATAAAATTTAACTCAAAAGCAGAGCGTCAAAAGGATCTGTTCTCTGGGTACCCGAACTCACAAGCATGCATAAAGGAGACTCCACCGAGTCCGTCTTTCATCCTAGAGTTACAATCCCATGAAAGAACAATCCGGCTTAATAAGCATTTTTACCTTTCCTCTAGCTTCGGATCATGAATTCTTGAGCACTCCCCTGACGCAAAGAAGAGAATGAATTAAAACAACTCATAAACAAACTGCAGGTAGCGAAAATAAAGATTGTCGAAAAATGCTGATGTACAAACGACCAGAGTAAGTTCTTGCAAAAGAAATTATACTATTCAGATGATGAACAAGTTGATTTTCTCTCACATCTTCTGATTAAATCTTGCCGAAATAAACATCAAAATGCAGAAAGGTTCACGAATGAAACGAATCAAGAAGTCACCTAAATCACTTGGAGTATTGACAAACAAATCATGGGGGCAAAACCGCGCCATATAATAGGCACGAAATTCCTAATCGTCCCATTTAATTTCTCGAACCCCTTTTCTCTCTTCATCAGTCAAATTTCGCGCTTCATCAACAAACAAAAGATCAAAAAGGAACTATATTAAGAGAGAATCACCCAAAAATCGCAAGATATATTGGAGCACCCACGAGTGAATCAAGAAATGCAAGAAATCAATATTCTAATTAGGGTTTTAAAGCGGAAGTGTTGCTAACCCGTACCCAATGAGCATCCATTGTTTTACAGATTGGAGTGAACTGAAGTTGAAGATAAAGCATTTCATAGAGAGAATCGTAAGAAAAATTTAAAGAAAATTCAAAACTGCAAAATGCGAACCACTGAAATTTATTGCAAATTTGATACAATGCATATACAGAGCGAGTATTTGAACGTTGTGGCCGTTGGGACTTTCCATTTATTCGTTATAAACTGAATAACTGATTTACTCTCTCTCACTCTCTCTCTCTCTCTCTCTCTCGTATTGTGATATTATCGATCATAATTTCTTATGAAAGGCATATATAATTTTTTTTTTAATGTGAAAAAAACAAGGTATAGATTATTTCTCTTGATGTTATTTGGGCACATTAAAATTAAATCAAGCAGGAAGGGTAGTATACCCATAAAAGTTTGAAGACGTTGAGCAAGAAGTAGAGAATTTTATTTATTTATCTATTTATTTTTATCATAAAAACATTAAATATTAAAAAGACTGGGTTGTCAATAATACAGGCCTTAGTCAATATAAATAAATATTTAATTAGTTTGTACTAAATAATTTATCCGACCTCATCAAGCCAAGTGCGTTCCCATAATATACATTTAGACTTCAAAAAGATCGTAAATCCACTACTCCAACTTGTTAAATAGGCAGTTACCTGTGTGAACGTTCGTGAAGACTGGGATACACCACCAAGACAGGTCTACCGTGCTCTTTGGATCGATATGGGCAAGACACCAGAGATGCAAGAGGATATGACGGACGTGGAGTTTTAAACTCTTTTCTTTCTCTTTTGTAACCCAAAAAAAAAAAAAAAAGCCAGTTGCTCATGACAAATAAGTAGTTTGGTGGTAAACTTCTACACTTACAAATAAATTATTTGTGGGTTCGTGTCTCAAATAAGGTAGCTACGAAACTAGCAAAAACCCTTTCGCTTTGGGGATTTTTTTTTTGGCTTTTTCCTTTCATTTCGTTCTAATTGTAATCTACTTATTAGGACAAACCAATATTGTACCAACCATAAATATCATTTGGTTTTATCCAAGAACCACAACTTTGTGGATATCCTCTATTTCAAATTTCGTACTTAAAAACCTTCTCCATCAAGCCCAAAATATTCAAACTCTTCTCACAATTCACAATAAACCACTCTCCTAGCCACAAAACTCAATCCAAAAATTTAAAAAAAAAAAATTGAATGACAAAGTAGACAAGCTGGTAATCTTTCTAGCAAAGAGGGATGGGATTGACAAGCCATTCCAATATGTATCCAAACTAGTCCATTGGCACATAGAAAAAACACACCCTGTTGCAGCCAACCGGCCCAAGAAATGGGAAGTTGCCTCAGGCCTCAGTCGAAAGGCCTTCCGCTCAGGCCGGTTCCTCACGGGCTTCAACGCCCCGAGGTGCAATTCCGGGCCCATGGCCACCTTCCGGCTACTAGCCGTGCTCGCCAACGCCGGCGAAATTGTGTACTTCTTTTTTGATCATTTTCTTTGGGTGTCAAGAATAGGGGTCCCTGATGCAAAATTGGCTAGGAGAGTGAGCTTTTTATCAGCCTTTGGTGGGTCTTTTGGATACGAATTTTTTATAATATCAGTTTTTATAGTCATTCAAGAGGGGATTATGGCAGAGAGAAGGATTGTTGGGTCAAGAGATGAATCAACTGATGCTAAGGAAAATGTGAAGAAAATTAGAGGTGTCATAGGGTGATGAGATTGATGGGTGTGGCAGCTAATCTGGAAGATTTGGTTATTGCAGTGGCTGATGTTGAGCCTAATCCTTTTTGCAACCATGGTGTTACACTTGGGATTAGTGGTTTGGTCTCTGCATGGGCTGGTTGGTATAGAAATTGGCCATCATAAATATATAAGAACTTTTTTGAGAAATTAATTTGATGGTTCTAAGCATATTTTTGCTTATTTTGGAGTCAACATGAGAAAAATATACAGATAGTAACTTTTATTCATGTATGATACTTTTGATAATTAGAAAAATGTATAGACTTATTGGTTGAGATACTATGTTCCGCTCAATTTGGCCTTCTTAGCTTATTTGAGTATTTTTCTCATTATTATTGAAATGAAATATCGTATATTAAGCACAAACCAATTGTTCCCTATTTTTTTTTCCTTTTTTTGTCCTTTTTTAATATCATACATATCATACAATTACATTAATAATTAATGAAATACAAATCAAATTATTACATCATATTACAAATTACAAATCAAACTATTTTATTATAAACAAATGGAAAAAAAACTATTATTTAAGTTGAATGAAGACAGTCACATGTATTGTTGAGAAATATCAAAGATCTTAGAGTTTTAGGGTCTCATTTTCGCATGATAAGTTGGGCCTCGTCGACCTTGTTTGTCTTTTATACTAATGGGTTATGAAAGACACAATATTGAATGAAAGATACATACATAATCTATCTAACTATTTGGTTCATTGTATCAAGTGTACAATGGAATACACCTCCAGCTAAGTTCAATAAGTATTGAGAATATAAAATTATATAGTATTTACTATGGGCAAGCCCACAACATTTATCCTATTTCGTTGAGAGTCCGTTTGGATGGATTTTTTTAGAAAATGAGTACCTATTCTTTTGAAGAGAAAAAAATTTTAGCGCAAAAAAAAATTATATTTGAATGGCCTTGTAGAAAAAACATAGGCCAAATAAAAAAGTCAAAAAATGACTTTGTTTAGAAACTACTCAAAGTAGCTTCAAATAGTCGTTTTTGAAGCTACTCTAAGGTAGTTTCTTAAAAAAACCGTTTTTTTTTTTTTCTGACTTCTGGTTTTTTTTTTTTAAAGTCCATCCAAATTCCAAACAAAATATTTTTGTTCTAAAGTGTTTTTTTTTTTCAAAAAAATAAATATTTTTTCTCTACACATCTAAATGAGTATATTTTAAAACACTTTTAATTATTGTATGCAAACGTACAATTATTTAGATTTTTAAAAAAAACTATATCTTTAAAAACACCGATCGATAAACATATTTTCTGTTAAACCCACCCAATCGGGCAACGAGTGTAAATGGATGATGGATCCACAAACCTTGGACACCAAATTTAGGAGCCTACATATTTCCATTAATTGGATACCCAATGGCCCACTCAAACCAGGTTACAATTGGGCCCACAGTCAAAATACATATAAGAATAATAAAGAAAATCCAAAAAAGAGGGGAAAAAAATACGGATAAAAGTAAGATTTCTTTACGTTTGCATTTTAATGGAGACGTTTGAAATAATGAGATCCTTCAGAGTAAAGAATTTTAAATGAATTTATATAGTAATTTAGAAGCCTCTAAATTATCACGATTGGATATATTATTTTAAGCATCAATTTAATTTTGAATATTAAATACATTTTAAGTGTCAATTTAATGTTTTACAAAGCAATCGAATTTTTGTTGTTATATTCAATAAAAAATATATTTCAAAAAAAGTAATAACACATTGCAACAAAAAATTTGTTGAAATTAATATAAATTATAATATTTTTTATTAAATTTTGTATGATAAAATGCTCTACATGTTATTGTGTTTGGTGATAGATCAAATGTTAAAATATATCTAATAAAAAATTAATAAAAAAAGTTAAATGATAAATAAATAAGATAGATTTAATATAATGGACCTCACATATATAAATAAAAGTTAAATTTATAGGTAAACAACGAGCAACATGTCATGGCAACCTACATATTAAGCTGCATGTAAACGTAACCTGTAAAACAGGTAACATGTATTTTAATAAGACAAGGATACCTAACATTAAACTTTTTCTATCTTATCTAACAATAGACAAACCCAACAATAAAATGATAAGGTTTTAAGTATACTTTTCCAAATACTTTTAAAATTTTACGACGAAATGTTTTGTGTCTAAAAGTTCAATTATTTGCAACAAAAAAGCTTTGTGCTTAATTATTTGTAATAAAACTTTCCATGCTAAAAACACTTACAATTTTGCAATGAAATATATCATACATAAATGTAATAAATATTTTTCACGAAATACTTTGATTCCAAACGTACACAATTATTTTCCAACAATAAATTTAGTTCCTAATTTATTAATACAATTTCAACGCTATATTTTTGTTGCCCAAAAATATTGAAACGTAGAAATAAGATTATAAGGTTTTAAGTATTATTTTTTAAATAATTTTAAAATTTTAAATTTAGAAAATAAAAATAAAAGTTTTAATTATTTATTTTAAATACTTTTAAAATTTTACAACAGAATATTTTGTACCTACAAGTTCAATTTTTGCAATGAAAAAAAAATTGTGCTTAATTATTAGTGATGAAACTTTTCATGCCAAAACACCCACAAATTTGCAACGAAATATTTCATACACAAACATAATAAACATTAATTTTACACGAAATACTTTGACCCCAAAAGCATACAATTATTTTTCAACGATAAATTTAGTTCCTAATTTATCAAAACATTTCCAACACTATATTTTTGTTGGCCAAAAACTTAATAAAATAAACTTGATTTTCTACCAAAACCTCCAGACTAATAAAAAATAATAATACACTTGAGTTTTTACTAAGACTTCCACACAGAAAAGATACTTCAGTCTTCAAATAACCATTCGCCTTCTCCAACGCACATGTGATCTCATTTGCTGTAACCTTTACCATTCGAATGAAATATGAAACAAGATCCATAAAATTCACCACACAGCCAAAAAAAAAGACAGAAATACCATCAAAGGATACACAAAAACATAAGCAAGACTGAAAGACAATTTGGGGCCTGGTACTACTTTCTTCGGAGGTGCAGGCGAAGAGCTTGCATCAGTTTTTCTTGCAACATTGTCGATTACTTTCGATTTGTCTGTCGATTTGATCCACTCCTCAGCCATTTTCTCATACTCTGATGCGATGGTCTCCCCCTCTGATTCGGTGGCCTTCTCCTCTGCCTCTGATTTGATCTCGACTATCCCTTCCGAATTCATGATCTCCGCCAGTGCTAGTTAGTGTGGGTGAATGTGTGAGTGATTGTGAGTGTGTGTTACTGAGTGTGAGTGTGAGTGTGAGTGTGAGTGTGAGCAGTGTGATTAGGTCCAGGAATACCCAAGTTCGCCGGGTCCTTTCGACACGGTACCTTTTTCTTTTTTTCCTTAGTTAATAATGTATTTACATTTCTACCCAAAAAAAATCAATTAAGTAACCTTAATTAGTTAATTTATTAGTTTATAATGTATTTCCAACGATAAATTTAGTTCTTAATTTATCAATACATTTTCAATGCTATATTTTGTTCTCAAAAAAGGGACAATCGACACGAATTTTTTCATTGTAAAAATTTTAATATAATGACACGATAATATTTTATCACCTGTTGCTTGAAATTATATTCAACAATGAGTGTCATTGACCAAGTATATCTATAGATTCACCTGAACCTTATGTGTAAACATAGTTGTATTGAAAGACAATTACAACTTTTCCCTCAAAAAAAAAAAAGAAAGATAAATTACATTTAAAACTTCTCAGGCGTAATACAATTACAAACTAGTTATTGTTATATTGGAAATTAATAAATTATAATATCCCCTTAAGGTTTAAGACTTTCATTTTAAGCATTAATAAAAATGGTCAAAATATAATTTTTCCCACGACCATAATAGTCACTCCAATCATTAAGAGATGCGCTTCATTAAATTTGACAAAATTCTTCAATCAATTTCATGATTGCACCGACTATAGTAAAATAATTTCACTTTATATTATTACAAGCACCATCGGGCATCATATCTACAATTCGATATCACCACTTTTTTTTATATATATAAATTGACTTTATATATAATTTATATCTTTTGAATTTGTTAAGACCATTTGAACCCCATCTGAAAACCCCACCTTAAAAATGCAATTTGCAATTATGTTTTGCTTGTATGAAAAGGTGAATTTCGTAAAATTAATAATACACACCTTATGCAATATTTGTAATTTTTTAAATTATATAGATTAATTTATAATTATACTATAGATCGAGAAGTGTAGACTTAATTTGGCCGATTGAATTATCTATACCATTGGACGATTAACACTTTGCACCCTGAAAATACCTTAAATAACCACTTTGCAACCTCAGAAAATAGAAATAGCAGATTGCACCCAAGAAATCTTTAGTTTTGACAACAATGCACCATCACAATTTTTAGACCAAAAAATCTATTGGAGTTGACTTCTAGTAGGGGCAAAATTATCATATTAAAAAATAAATTATTTTTTTTTCGCTATTAACTCCAGCATCTAACATGAAATGAGTAATAGAGATCAAATATTCCTAATTTATTAGAGATATGACTTTTCCTATCGAAGTTTATTCTTTTATAGTGATATGATAATTGTTAAACTAGACTACTGTTTTCAATAACAAATATTTTGAGTTAAAATACAAATGAAAAACGTTCTTCACTAAAAAAGATGTAAAATTAGTTAAGGAAAAAAAAAACAAAAAAAGGAGTATAATCAGTATCAACTGAAGCAATATATTTTAACTTCATGTTAATGGTCTCAAAAAAATTCATCATTTGGCATTTAAGATAGATTAACGCAATTATTATTGACCACCATATCTAAACAAAACCTTTCGAAAAAGATATGTAATACAATAAATTGTAATTACAATTTCTTCTTGTCATAACAATAAATCTAACAATCATGTTTAGTAAATGAAAAACTTTTAGGTACTTCTCTCAATTGTCATACTCCAATAACACTTGAATCTTTAGATTTATTTTTGAAATTTTCTCATATTTTACTTAAAAAATAACGAGTTTTAGTTGCAAAAAAAATTATAGTCTTGCTTTGGAGATTGTTACTCTATTTTTTTTTATTTGGTGAAAAGGTAAAATACCTCAAATAGATTTTACAAATCATGTCCATGATTTTGGAGGAAAATTAGTATATTTTTAGGCTGACAATTTTGCACTTACGAGAAGTCAAATCCGATATACTTTTTGGCGTCAAAATGGTGAGGGTGCATTGACACCCAAAATACAAAATTTTAAGAGTGCAATTTGCTATTTTTATTTTTTGATGGTACAAAATGGTTATTTGAGGTATTTTTAGGGTATAAAGTGCAAATTGCACTTATACTATTATATGAAATGTGAAGGAGTTTGACATTGTCTTTAGTGGGTGCAATTATGATATTCTTAAACTATCCCTTTAACTATTTTTCCCTCTCATTTATCATTTTTTTTTTGTTTTTCAACAATGTAATTTTTTTCATTTTTATTGTCACTTCTCTTCCCTTTTCTGAAATTTTTTTTATTTTGCCCTTTTTGGGAGCGATGATTGTTAAAATACCCTCGTTTTTTAAAACATTTATATTCTATCCTAAACCGAGCTTTGAAAGCTCAGTTTTACTATGTTGGCAGAGTAAGACCGAGCTTTCAAAGCTCGGTCTAAGTTTTTTACAATATTTTTATTCTGAAAAATTAAGACCGAGCTTTAAGAGCTCCGTCTAAGTATTTAATATTTTTATATATTTTTTTTAAATAAGATCGAGCTCAGTTTTTTAATTTAATAATTTTTTTTAAATATATGGCCGAGCTTCCAAAGTTCGATCTAAGTTTTTTTATATTTTTTTAGAAAATAAAGACCCAGCTTTAAGAGCAAAAGCTTGGTCTAGGTAATAAATTTTTTTTTTCAAAAATTAAAGACCGAGCTCTTGAAACTCGGTCTAAGTACTTAAATTTTTTTTCGGAAATCCTCAAGGCCGAGCTCCAAGAGCTCGGTCTTCCTATTTAAAAATTTTTTTAGCATGCTTGGCATAAGGGTCAACAAATCCGGTCCCAAGGAAATAAAATATTACTAATCATCATTTTTATTTTAGATTAAGCCAATATTTTAATCTAAAAAAAAGACTAAAGACATGACCAAACTTTTGAAATAAACTTATATCTTAATTACTTCTTGGCATCTTAAACCAACTAACAAGAAACCATTCTTTCCTAATTTTAGGTATCAATGTGAAAATTTTATGTACACACATTAAAAAAAAAAAAAAAACCCAAAACAGGGTTCCCAAAAAATAAAGTACTACAAATAATATATAAAAAAAAAATTAAATAGTAAGACCGAGCTTCAAGAACTCGGTCTTTAATTTTCCAAAAAACAAAAAAAAAATTACTTATACCGAGCTCTTGAAGCTCAGTCTTTAATTTTCTAAAAAAAAAATTAAAATAACTAGACCGAGCGGCAGTCAAATAATTCGTTGCATTCAAAGAGCCTCTTGGATGCCATCGATTCTATCTTAGGCATTTTTGTTCGAATTTAAACGTAAAGGTCAAAAATATCCTCGCCAAAAACCTATGCTGGAGTGCTGGGAATGCTCCAACTGATTTTGACTTTAACAAGATCATAAAACAAATATGAGCAACCAAACCCGAGGCGGCAAGATACCTGAAACGCATTGACTTGGAGAAATAGACAGCCGCATACGACGGTGGAAAACGGACAAGCATTGTTTATATACTGCACTGAAAAATATTTAAAAAAAATTAAAAATCAAGAATTAAAATAATATTTAGTTAAAAAAAACATGGCCGAGCTATTGAAGCTCGGCCTTCTAATTTTAAAATATATATATATATATTAAAATAATATGGTACTATAAAATATTATTAAATTTTAATTAAATTTAATTTTAATTTCTTGACACACACACACACACACACACATATAATTAATTTCTTGACACACACACACATATATATATATTAAAATAATATGGCCCGACCTTATATATATATTTTTTAAATTATTAAATACTATGGCCGAGTTCTATGAGCTCGGTCTTACTATTGGAAAAAAAATTTAGATATTTTCTTTGACTGAGCTCTAAGAGCTCGGTTTTACTATTAAAAAAAAAATTCTATATTTCTTTGACCGAGCTATAAGAGCTCAGTCTTATATTTAAAAAATATATTTATATTTTTCTTTGGCAATTAGACCGAGCTTTGAAAGCTCGGTCTTACTCTGCCAATACAGTAAAACCGAGCTTTCAAAGCTCGGTTTATGGTAGAATTTAAATATTTTAAAAAACGAGGGTATTTTAACAATCACCGCTCCCAAAAAGGGGCAAAATAAATTTTTTTTTCCCCTTTTCTCTCTTATGTCCATTTTTTTAAATTTAATTTAATTTTATATTTTTAATTATTTTTTAATCAAGAAATAATGTTATTTAAAATTTATTTTTAACTTTTCATATGATAAATGTATCATAAATAATTAAAAAAGATAATATAAAGAATAATAGTTACGAAAGATATATAGTTACATACAGATTTTAACAGAAAAATAAATTTATATTATTAAAATTTAGCTATTAGATTAAATTATATTTTATTTTTATTTTACACACGCATCGAGTGTGGTCTGTACCAATTATTAGCCACTTTCTCTCTACATTTTATTTTAAATAAAAAATATCTCCATATTGTAATTATACCAGAATCATCAATATTGAAATTGGATAGTATACTTTATTACTATAAACACTCTTCAAAACCGACCTGCGACTCATCGGCCTTTAAGTAGACTAGTAGACTGCTTTAATACCAGAAAACGATTTCCCAATTTCAACCCACACCAGATTTCAACTCCAAGTCCTCACCGTTTCAATTTGCTCCACATTCGTGCACAGTTATACGCTCATCGCAAAGCAAGCAATCGCGAGTAAAATGTATGTATGTGTGTAAGTTTATGTGTGTGTGTGTATAATTTTTGCGATTTGCTTGCTTTCAGTTCTTGTAAAAGAGATCCAGAAATGAATTTGTGAAATGTTTGTTTTGTTTTGGATTTTGATCAGATCTTTGAAGAATGGGGGAGGAGACGAATCACCGGTCGAGTTACGTGAAATTGACGAAGGAACGAGCGCCGTTGGAGGACATTAATCCCGGCGAGCTTAATCTGCCCATTGATGTTCCTCAGGTACCTGTCTCTCTCTCTCTCTCTCTCTCTCTCTCTCTCTCTGGGCGTTTGTACTTCCGCATATGCATATATTCATATGTATGTATATTGGCAGGACTTGGTGTATTGTAACAGTTCTGATTACTCTGTGGCTTTTCGTTCTGTGTCATCTATTAATTAGTCTGTCTTAGATATATGAAATTTACGCCTGAATATTTTGTGTTTGTGTTACAAAGAATTTTGTGGTTCCATTGATCTGTGCTGCGGTTTGGATCAGGATTGCCGCGTTTGATGTGCGCTTCTTACCTGGGAATTTTGTGCTATTTTGCTTGATAGTTCTTAATACAAGGAAAAGCTTTTCATTGATATCTAATAGAAACTATCTGACGGTGATCTTGATTCTGTTTCATGTTTTTCTCTTAGCAGCAATATATATAGTCTATTGGCCTTGCTCTACGAGTAGAAGATATCTATGATTTTAGACATTTACACTATTTTTGGTACAAGTGTTTTAGGAAGGACAAGAAATGAAAATGGTGAAGAAAACTGTTTTTGGTGTTTGATTACTGGTTTGAATAATAGAATAAGGAAAACTAGGGAAAAATGAAATGTAAACAAGGAAAATTCAATTTTCTCACAAACTAGGGACGATAATTAGAGATATCAAGAAAAGGCAGAACCCACTCCTTCATTTTCAGCACAAATGTTTCTCTCATGATGACTCTCATCTCACCAATATCACATTTCTATACCAATTAATTCTCTAGAAAAATAAATAAATAAATAAATTTCTTGACCATTTTCCTTAACAACCAAATAATTTAGGATTAAAGCATTTCCTTCATTTACCACAACCCTAGAACCAAACATAGTGTTAGTAAAATCACGGATAAGATCTCCTATTGCAAAATGGTTCGCCATCTCCTATTCCATAATATATATTCGTGTCATGTGGATGAAATTATTTCCTTAATTATACACTTGGTCTGAGATTTTCACACTTAGCATGTATCTATGGAATGAAATAGGAGATGAAATAGGTTTGCATCAGATGATCTCAAATGGTAAAATCATGGATGGCAATACATCTATGTTGATGTTATGCCAAAGTGTATCTTTATAAAATCCCAATTGGGCATTTACGAATTGGGCTTCATGAGAACATCTTTTTACATTCCTGCATAGAGCATTGTGGTTTAAGTCTCAAACCTTTCATCTACTGGAATTGAGATTCTATTCGCATGGTTCATTCTGCAGTTGCATGTTCAGAAGTGCAATGAATGTGGACAGCCTTTACCAGAAAGCTATACAGCCCCTGCGGATGAACCTTGGACTACTGGGATTTTTGGATGTGCCCAAGATACAGAAAGTTGTAAGTTATTCTTAGAAATTGTGTGCATTACAATTGTATAGAATTACTTTTGGTAGCTCTTTTGGGAAAAGAAATAGTTTTTTGAGCTAGTTATATATGACAAATCAAAAACAGGGAGAACAAAATTTGACTTCTAAGGCTGTTGTCATCAATATAGTATAAATGTAGGGAGTTGTATTAGGACTTTTTATGTGACACCTGGATGATGGAACTAAATATGGTGTTCATCTTTTAGCATGTCTTTTAGGGTTGCAAAATTGGATTAATATATAGTGCCGATATTTGTCAACTAATTGGTTTTTGTTGTCAAGCCAAATCCTTTAATGTCATTCTTTGATCATCAACAGCCTGAATTATATTAAGCTTGACATGAACGTAATTATCTAATAAAATACATTTTACAAATTTGCGATTTTCAAGGCTTTAGTTGGGCTGTCAATTAATGTATGAGCACATCAACTCGAAGTGCCCGCTCATGCCATATCTGATTTGGGACCTTTTGGTGGGATTGCTTTGGGATTAATATACAAAGAATATTATCAGGATCAGTCACTGGTACCTGATATTATATTCTGCTTCTTATTCTTTACATGATTGGTGATTCAAAATCCTTTGTTTACTTTTTATTCTGAAACAGTTTGGACTGGACTATTTTGCCCGTGCGTCTTGTTTGGCCGCAATGTCGAACAATTGAGAGAAGATACTCCATGGACTGGGCCATGCATTTGTCATGCCATTTTTGTAGAGGGTGGGCTTGCCCTTGCTGCAACAACAGCAGCCCTAAATGGTGCAATTGACCCAGGGACTACATGTCTCATTTATGAGGGCTTGCTTTTCAGTTGGTGGGTGTGCGGTATATACACCGGCCTTGCGAGGCAGTTGTTACAGAAACAATATCATCTCAAGGTGATAAAACTCCCCAATTTCCTGTCTACTGGATTAATTCTTGGTTGAATACAATACCTGAAGATATGTTACGAGTTCAAGATAACAGATTTTTTAAGAATAACCTCTCTCTCTCTCTCTCTCTATATATATATATATATATACACACACACACACTCTATAGAGTTGCCATTGATCCGTATGTGCTAAACTCATGTTCCATGCAGAATTCGCCATGTGACCCTTGCATGGTACACTGCTGCATGCACTGGTGTGCCCTGTGCCAAGAGCACAGGGAGTTGAAAGGGCGCCTCTCAGATGACACCTTTGTGCCAACTACCATTGTTAATCCGCCTCCGGTTCAAGAAATGAATGCTGCAAATAACATCAACAGTTCAGCACCTCCCACTACAAATGGGGCTGAGCATTGAGCAAGTTAATGTACAGATGCAAGCTTTATAGATATTGCCAGTAAGAGAAAATAAGGTATTGTCTTTCATATTCTTCAGAACGGTCCATGAAAGTGAAAGTCGACATCCTTGGGTTTTGTTTCCTTCTTACAATACAAGTTACAAACTTTTGAAGAGGCCCTTTTGACAGGACATTATACAATTCTCGATGCTCCGGTTATGTCTAGTTGCAGGGGCAATTTGAGCTTTATACTAGTGCTAGCATTCTTGTGTTTTTGCGAAACTAAAATAAGTGCAACTTTAGGTCTTACTGGTCAATTGAAGTGACAATTTGGCCAGAAATTTTCACCTATGCTGTATGCAGGCAATGTTAAAGGAGTAAAAACATTGAGTTTATTCATATTTCCCTTGCTTGGTGCCAAAATGTCCATCTGAAATTCGTAGAGAACGAAGAATTGGATTGTGTAGGCTTGGGGGAGGGGCCAAAGGACAATTTTCTAAATATCAGAGGTAATTTTATCATTTGGAAGGTAAAATATTGAATTTTAATATTATATATATATATATATATATATATATAGTTTTTACAGCCAATCACCCCCTTAAGGTGCTAAATTGATGCAAAATCAAGGTTTAATAGGGATTATTGGAACTTTTATTATTATTATTATTATTATTATTATTATTATTATTATTATTATTTAACTACAGTATTATATGAAAATAGTTCTCGAAATCTGATTAAAACAATATATAGTTTATCAAATGGTCTTGAATTTCGAAACCCTAAATTAGTGTTTGGTATCATTTTGGAGAACTGATTTTCAACACCCAAAACAGATAATACCACATATTCATCCAAAACTTATTCTTCTTTTTTTCCAAATATTATTAAAAAATTATAATCATTTCAAATCATCAATATATATATATATATATCTTTCAATCATTGTTTATTTTTTTATAATTAAATCATTATTTTAATATAAGTATATGCTTTTTAATTATAATATATAATAATGTAAACGTTTGATATGATATCACTAATCTGGCAAAAACATCCACAATAAAATTTCTCTTCAAACATAAAACCAAACATATTTTTATCCTTTACATATTCTTTCAACCAACTACCTATATATGTTTCCCCAAAATACTTCTTTCAAAACAACCCAAACCAACACCAAACATAGATTTGTGTTGAATTGGTTTTTTCTTTTTTTTTTTTTTTCCCTCCATGATGTTGAAATATCTATACTATCTATAATATTATGTGATGGGGAAGAGCCCTAGCATAATTGCTTTTGACTTGACAAAATTTTAGGTCTATCATTTTTCTTTTTTCCTTTTTTTTTTACCAACTACCAGTTGGTTTAGCGAAATAAGCTGCTAAATCCCTTAAGCAACGTTTATGGTTAAAATCCTTGTGTTGTGAATTGAACAATTGGATTGAAAATGTCGCCCCCATAATGGGCCTCTAAAGTACCCGATCCGAATTAGTCAGCCAATGAGTCAAAATCGGATGGTTAGGGAAAAAAAAAAATCCACATTCTTTTTATTTTCTCACCCTTCTTTGTCTATCCCTCTCTCTCCACTCTCTATCCTTTTTCATCTCTCATGCTCTTTAATTTGATTTCTTTTTAATTTTTTTCGTCATTATTTTCTTAATTCTTATTTTAAATTATTTTATTTTTACTTATCAATAATTTCATAAATTATTAAAAATAGTTAAAAATATTTGATAGTATAAATTCTACCAAAATTGTAGTATCTCATTAAATAATATTATTTTTAAATTATGCAAATACATAATGTGTACCAATATTATTAGTACCAATTAAGATCCTTAAGGAGTTATTGAAGCCTTGTGTATAAATTGGAGAAGTACTTCAATCGATTGAGCCCACTCGAACCAAGGAATGACAATGGGTTCGAGTTATACTCAGATCCGGAGTGGGTTTTTAAACTTCTAACAGGACTTGGGGTAGATCTTAGGTTTTCATTTCAAAACTTGGACCCGCCCATTAAAATTTTTTATTTATTTTTATTTATTATTATATATATACAAAATTATATCTATATACAAAATCTTTATCTATACAAAATTATATATTATATAAAATAGTCGCATAAAAAATATATGTGATTTTCTTGTACATAAAAATAATTATATAATATCAAAAATTACGGTGACCACCCCTGAATTTATGTGAAATTATAAAAAAACCCCTACAACTTTTAAAATTAACAATACCTCCTGTGTTGTCACATTGTTATCAAGAAACATCGTATCGTTCGTATATATAAGGCTTTTAGGTGGTTTTCATTAAATTTGTTTGTGATTTGTTAAAAAATACCATTTAGTTACATTTTTTTTGTTCCATTTTTTAACTTACAAAAATACCGTTTTTGGGTTAATAGTTGTGTCAACTTTGACACATGCGTGGCTTATGTCAACTACGCAAAAATGGATATTTTTGTCAGTAGAAAAAATGAGAAAAAAAATGATTGAAGAGTATTCCTGATAGACCACAATTAAATTTAACGAAAAACATTTAACAACCTTACATCTCCAACAATAAGGTGTTTCATGATAATGGTGTGAAAACACAGGGAGATCTTGGTAATTATAAACATTTTAAGGAGTTTTTGTAATTAGGCATAAACATACGGATGGTCACTGTAATTTTCCCTATATAGTATTAGTAATATATATATATATAATTCATAAGCCTCGAGATTATCTGAGTGAGCGTATATGTAGATAATCTCATTTAATTCTGTTACGTATGAAATTCAAATACTTTTTATATGAATTTAAATATGTATATTTGTAATTCATGTTTATCCAAAAGAGTCCAACAATTATCAAGCTATTTTAAAATAAGATGGACTAAATTTTAATTCAAATAAAAAAATAAAATTAATATTTTATTTACAATATTTATCATTTACTTTAATAATAATATAAAATATTTATCCAAAAAAATTCAACAATTTATCAAGTATTTTAAAATAAGATGGATTAAATTTTCATTCAAATAAAGCAACAAAATTAATATTTTATTTACAATATTTATCATTTACTTTAATAATAATATAAAAAAATTGTTTTGCATAAAATTTTAAAAATTTAATTGCCTTAATACTGCCAAAATTAAAATTGAAACCAAACATATTTTATTATTATAAAAATTTTAATATATTTATGTATTGACTTGTGTTATAAAAAAACCAATTTATTTTTATCAAATTATTTATTATAATAAAAATTTATGAAAATATATACATAAAGATATTTATTTCCTGTGCCTTCGCATTTGGCTAAATACTAATTAAGTTGTGTGTTGTGGGTTGAATTTAGTACTGGTCGACCTCGATCAGGAACGCTTATCAAGAGTGAAGGTGAAGGGATTTGATCGAAAAATTGACCTGCGGGAAAAGCAACGTAAGCTAGCTGAGATAGGTATTGGCTAAAAATTTGAATAGAATAAGTTGGTGAAAGTAATTAATGATCCCTTATTACCATAAATGCAAGGGTTTTTTTATAGTATGTCCACATAGATCACTCCCTGTGAGACCCTTAGGCTTAGTAGGTCATCATGTGATGAGGTGGAGTGACCCATAAATCTAAAAGTAAGACTTAAGGGCATTAGTTGATTTTTAATTAATGAGGTATGAGGGTTAGGGGATAACCCTCACCTTGGGCTGACGGAACATTTAATATCAATATGGATTGGTTGGATACGGTATGGTTTCGGTCGAATGAGGGTTTGAGCAGGTGCTATCGATCAGCTTGGAATGGGGGGTCGATATCCCGGTCTATGAGCCCTAATCCGATCGAGAGCTTGGGCTTGTGAGCTTGATGACATGGAAGGGATGACACGTGGTGCGCCCGATGCGGTCGAGAATTTCGATCAAAAAT
Source organism: Petrea volubilis (assembly GCA_026212405.1). Taxonomy (NCBI): domain Eukaryota; kingdom Viridiplantae; phylum Streptophyta; class Magnoliopsida; order Lamiales; family Verbenaceae; genus Petrea; species Petrea volubilis. The sequence goes on along the minus strand of CM047883.1, from coordinate 19,026,714 downwards.
ATGTCACGTCATTGTGATTTCAAAATATGTGTAAATAAATATGTGATAAAGATATCTAACTTTAAAAAAATAAAAATAGGTCCATAGAAATTTGTAAATATTTAGTACATTGGTAATCCTATTTTTTTTCATGTATAGAAAGTTATAATAATATACATTATGTGAAAAAATATACTTTTAAAATATAAATTTGGTCCAATGGGCCCAACCTAAACTCACCGGGTTTAGGTCCTACAAAATCTTGATGGGGCAGGTTTTTGGAGGGAAATTCTTCCATGGTCGGGTGTATGCACAGTGCGGTTCAAATTTAGTCACATGATATGTATTAATTTTTTTTTATAAAATACATACAACACGTGGCTAAATTTGAGCAGTATGGTGTATGGATAATATCCGCACACCCGATCCATATAATTTTTTTCGGTTTTCAAATTGGCCAAACCTATTCTTGACCCAGCCTGTCGCGATCCATACGTCGAACGAATGCACGCTTCTACATTTGACCAAATGCCAAAGTTTGAATATCGGAGGATAATTTCGATATCAAATTAGCAAAGAAGAATTGTAAATACGATGAAGACAATTATATAATTATAAATACAGATATTAATGTATTCTAATGAAATGTAAATAGTTTTTGATTTTTAAATTCGGTCATAAGTCATACTCCTACCTCATGGGGAAATTATAGCTCAAATCCGACTTCGTTGAATTAATATTAATTACGTGACTAGTGTTTTTACACTCATTTTATGAATGATGGATAATTTAGGGAGAGTGACTAATCATTTGATAAGTGCAATACACTTGTCATGTGATTTGTTGGGTGTGACAAAATCAGATTCGGATAATAACTACCTCACCTGCCTCCAAGAGGTGAGAGGTGATCAACAGATAATCTAACTTGTTAAGGTATTGATAGTGAATAAAATTTGTTTCCTAACGTAACACTGTTTGATTTGGGATAGGATTCCTTTTCGATTAACAAAAGAACTTGTTTGCCTTGTTCGAATGCGTCAAGGACTACAACTAGTCTTTTATATATATATATATATTCTTAAACATGCATATGACATGCAACTCCATCACATTGTCTATCAAGTATAGATCACTTTTGCAATTCTTCAAAAGATCTTCTGGGGGAAGAGGAAAAAAAAGTTAAGAATATGGATTCGAGAGAGGAATGCGACTCTTGCGCCGAAGGTCCCGAAACACACCAGCTTCTGTACAGTGGATATTTTAGTTTTGACGAGTCTTGGTTTGAGGCACTACCGATCAGCAGTGCTCGTAATTTGTTATGGAGTTCATGCGAGGACCTCTGCGATGACCTCAAGGAAATCACTCCTTGTCCTAAAGACGAAAAACCCATCAACAAGACTTGGCGGCTGCGACTCCTCCTAGGATGCTTTGGGCTTCTCGTAGTGTAATTTCGATATTGTTTTTTTCCATGTCCATCGTACGAGGATTGAGTAGAGAAATATTGTTATTGTTCCTCTCATGTATTACAATTCAATGGGTTTTAAGCGGATTCAAGTTGATGGGTGTTTACTTTAAAAACTCTACTTCAATAACTATATCAATATTAGAATTGAAAAATAAATTATTACAACATTAAACATTACCAACTATCAATTAAATGCAAAGAATCTGTTATAAAATAAAGCAACAAACTAATATTAAATTTGGACAATACCGTATTGAAGAAGAATTTGAACTCACAACCTCAAATTGATGGGTTATAAAGTGACTAAGATAGGGGTTAATTCGGATAGCGATTGCGGTTGCTCACGAGTTTATTTTTTTATTTTTTTTTTGGTAGAAGTGATTAAGCATAAATTTAGTCAATATTAACTAAGTCGAGAAAAAAATGAGGAGTGTAAGAATTGCCGATCAAGTCTTGCAACGGTAAAATATAATTTTAAAATTGCATATAATTATGCCAAATTAATATCTGATACTAAGAGCGTGTAAGTAGATAATATATCATAGGGCAATTGTTCCTACCAACTTCTTCTCACATATTGATTCAAATTCAAATATTGGGAAAGTACTTAAATCGTTCTGGTATCTTAAAAAATGCAAGAATTAAAGGGGTAAAAAAAAAAAAAAAAGAATGCAAGAACAACTTAAAGCATCAATAAAAATATATATAAATAACTATGCATTGGACACACTCAGATGCACATGTAAAATAAATTTGAAGTATACTCTAATAAAATGGTTGAATTCTAATAGGATAAAATTAATTTTTGTTATTTGTACTATTTTTTAATTATTTGTGATATATTTATTAAATTATGATAAGTTAATAAATTTAAAATAAAAACAATTTGTTTGATTGAAAAAACAAATAGAAATATAAAGTAGAAAAAAAAATGTTGAGAAGAGGAATATGGGAGAAGAGTAGGATGATGATAGAAAAAGAAAAATACGAAAAATACGTTGTTCAATAAACAATTATTAAGAAATATTTGGAAATATCACAATTAAGCACACCAAAAAAAAATCAAAAATCCTCATATTTAATGTAATAATATAGATACTCAATTTTATAAATTAAAAAATAAAGTACATTTGGAAAAGGAGCACAAACGAAACAATTTTATTAAATATTACATTTGAATCATATCATTAATAATTTAATAAGATTGAATGAATTTGTCAAATCTTCTCACTAGCTGCAAAAAGTTTCACACACACACACAGACACACAGACACACACACACACACATATATATATATACATATAATTATAATTTATAAACAAAAAAATAATAATATCTCAATTACATATCATCAAATTTTTTTGTTTTTTGGGTACCACGAATCATCATCTTCAACTACGCTAACCGCAACAGAGAGTAATCAATCATCCATGGCGTTGGCGCCTAACCCCCTCTCTCTCTCCTCATTCCCTACCGCTAACCCCTTTCAAAACCCTAACACCAAACCCTTTTTCCCCAAATTTCACTCTCAAAAACCACCCACTCTCATCATTTGCAAATTCTCCCAAACGGATACTACCGGTTCCACTGTATCCGCACCCGAACCCGAAGGATCCGGACCCGCCGCCCCGACCCGAGGCGACATCTTCCTCCAATGCCATCAATCCTCGGCTGCTTCGGCCACCGTTCTTGCAGAAGTGAGGAAGAAGAAGCAGAAGAATAGAGACAAGGCTGTGAAAGCTTATTCTGCTACTGTTCCTAGCTGTTATGGCTGCGGAGCCCCGTTACAGACCTCTGAATCCGATTCTCCGGGTTATGTCGAGCCAGAAACTTATAATCTGGTGAGAATTGATTTGTTGAAATTTTGGTAATGCTTACGTTGAATCGATTTTTTTTAAGTGTTTATTTGGGTGTGTGCAGAAGAAGAAACATAGACAACTAAGGCAGGTGTTATGTGGAAGGTGCAGGCTTTTGTCGCATGGGCATATGATTACTGCTGTTGGTGGAAATGGAGGGTACTCGGGTGGAAAGCAATTTGTTACTGCGGAAGAGCTTCGCGAAAAGCTATCACATTTGCGTTATGAGAAGGCTCTTATTGTGAAATTGGTAATAATGTGACCTTATGGTCATGAATTTGTGACACATTAAAGTTCATTATTTTAGTGAATGCTTGGTACTACATGTTTTAAATTTTATTCTACTTACTGCAAATTTTTCTGGCTAATCATCTATAGGTTGATATAGTGGACTTCAATGGCAGTTTTTTGGCTCGTGTTCGTGATCTTGCTGGTGCAAATCCCATAATACTAGTTATAACTAAGGTAGTAGGAAAAATTGATTTTTGGTTCCTCCTATAATTCTTCATAGTGTCTTTCTTGTTATATATGTGTGTTTATATATATTCTGAAAAACATGCTTTTATTTTAAATATTTTTAGGTTGATCTTCTTCCAAAAGGAACTGATCTTAATTGTGTTGGTGACTGGGTTGTGGAGGCAACAATGAAGAAAAAATTGAAGTGAGTTGTTCAGATGACAGGCCTTCTCCCTAGAAACTTGCTATGCTTAACACTTGTGCTTTTGTTTTTTGTTTTGGTAGTAATGCCCGTACTTTTCCCTTGATATGATGAATTATAAAAACAACTGATGGTAATGGCCTCTGAAAGATAATGCTGATAGGTGCTTACTTAGCAGCCTCTTTATTGAGTCTTGATTGCAACACTACGCTAATCAATTTACTTTTGAGGCATGTTCAGGTGCATGCCGTGTCGATTTCATATGTATTGAAAAAGAGAATCGGAAGTAGAAGATGTCCAAATGAGTATCATGAATGTTAGCCAGGCCCTTGTCATGTTTACATGCTTGTAATTTCTTTTAGAAATCAGCAGTTCTCTTATGCTTTTATATATATGCCAAAGATGATAAGTGCTATAACAAAATGCTCTTTGTGCAGTGTGTTGAGTGTACACTTAACAAGTTCAAAGTCTTTGGTGGGCATTGTTGGAGTGGTCTCAGAGATTCAGAAAGAGAAGAAGGTGTGTTGATGATATTTTGGCTTTCACTGGCATCTCATCTATGGGTTGAACTGGCTCTTGAAATCATCATTGGGAAAGATGAAATAGAGAAGAAGCAACTAATGAGCATACAATTATATTTACATTTTACGTGGTATTATTGCAAGAATTATCAACTTCTGTCTTAAGAAACACATGATTGTTTTAATTTTGATATGTCTGCGAAGGAATATGAAATTGCTTCTGCTTTTCCAATTTTAATTATCGGACTTGTCTTAGTCCTGTTGTTTGTATTGAAGGGGTAGCTATTTGTTCTAATGGAGCAGAGATAACTAAGTTTCTCTTTGTAGATTATCATTTTGTTCTTTCTCCTCTTGGTTCTATGCTAGCTTGAAACCGTGGTGCCATAAAAATTTGATTCGCACCAGTAAATTTTATTTAGTTGGTGATACTGCCTACTAGGTAATAGATAGTAAGAAGGTATGCAGGTACCTGAGAGACTGCTTGGTTATGTTTTAGGGTATATCTTTTAAGCAATGCAAATAGAGCCTCATGCATTGTTGTTTATGGGTATATACTTAATGGATTAGTATTTTCATAGATGACGATAAAGGCCATCATGAAGAATGTTGCAGGAACTTGGTTTTGTTGACATAATTTTTGGTTTTTTGACTTGGAATTTCCTCCAGTAATCAGTGTCTTTTTCGGTTAATTGCACCTTGTGCTACTTTGGCTTCCTTCATGATAGTCTTCTTTGTACTTTATCAGATAAATATCCAGTTGAAATAATCATCACTGATTCTTTCCCCTTTATTAGATAAATATCCAGTTGAAATAATCATCCCTGTGGTTATCTTCTTGCAGGGAAGGGATGTGTACATTCTGGTAAGCCTATTATTTATACAGACTAAGTTCACTAGTTTATCCCATTTTATTCACTTAGTGCCTCCATGGTCCTTGCACATCTTTTGTTCTTATTCCTGCATTATGAAAGGATAACTTTACTACTTCATTGATTTAACAGGGCTCAGCTAATGTTGGAAAGTCGGCTTTCATTAATGCTCTACTGAGTAAGCTAGTCTCTTTAAGATTCTCTTTCACATCTTCTGTTATTGAAGTTCAGCATTTGGGTATATGCAAGTGGAACTTTTGATTCTTCCACTTACAAATCGTGTTTCCTTATTTGAATTTCTAGAATCCCTCCTTTATTTGATATGTTTGTTTTGCATGAAAAATAAATGCTAATGGTTTCTCAGTTCAGAATTAGGTTAGCTATTTGTTGAGTCTACAAGGAAAAAGATTTCTTGTGAATAAGAAATGATTTACAACTAATTGGCTGAATATCTTTTCCAATGTTTCTGAGCCACGATTTTTGTTTCTGGTTAGTGTAATTAATGTACTAATGTTTATCACTTTTGCGGTTATTCACTAGTTATTAATGCCTAACAGTCAGGGAATTGGCCAGATACTCTTTCTGTTCTTCTGGAGAATTGGCATTTCATACATCTGAACTGATCATTATTCTCTCTAACATTTTTTTCTCTGAATATTTTGAATGATTTCAGATTCAAATCACTCTCCCTGAGTATTTCATTCTTACATAGGTTTTACCTTGTTTATGAAACTCTACTAATTGAAAACTTCCTTCTTTGTTATAATATGGTGGCTAATCTTACATTCTTGGTTTGTCATCAGAAATGTTGTCTTATAAGGATCCAGTAGCTGCAGCAGCAAGGAAATACAAACCAATTCAATCTGCTGTTCCAGGAACTACTTTGGGTCCAATCCAGATTGAAGCTTTCCTGGGTGGAGGAGTAAGTTCTCAGTTATCCAATTTCAATTCTCTAGTATGATGTTATCTGCAGCTTTTGCTTTCTGCACCTCAGGGCCCCACCTTTCCATTATTCAAATGACTAAGATTCTCCTGCTTTGCCAACTAGTTGAATATTTTATTTCTAATGATCATTTTGCTCTAGAACTTATGTTTTTTAAAAAACTGAGAATTATTATATTCCAAACTTAACAAAGAGACCTCATACATTAAGTTGAAACAGGAAGATGGTGGGAGGAATTCTTTAAAACAGTCATGCGGTCGTATACAAAGACATGTATTGCTATATTCCTTTCTGTGGTGGCCTATTTTAAGTCTTCATTATTGAGCTGAAAATTTTCTGAACTTGAAGCGAACTTAAATTAGAGGCACTTGGACTCTTCTCTACAAATTCAAGATTATGTAATTGATCCGTTTTGATAGATTAACTGTACCTACCATGATTACATCATGGATCCATGTTTTTCATAGTACCCAAGTGGTCCCTTATGTTGATTCTTCACATTTAGAAGACTATAATCTTTTTTCTATTTGCTGTAGAAATTGTATGACACACCTGGAGTTCATCTTCACCATAGGCAAGCTTCTGTAATCCATTCAGAGGATCTACCTGCTCTTGCACCCCAAAGTCGACTTCGAGGTCAATCTTTCCCAGTATGTCATCTTTCTCAATCTTTTCTCTTGAATATCTAGTGTTAGGTTCGATGTAAATTAAGTCTTTTCTTCCCTTTCCTTGTGGTGTGGTGTAAACCAGAACTCTCAATTAGTTTTAGATGACTTGTTGGTGGATCGGATCAGATCAAGTGGATTAAACGGTTTCTCTATTTTTTGGGGAGGTCTTGTCCGAATTGATATCATCAAGGTATTTAATCTTATAGTGTCACACTTATCAAGCTAGCAGATGAATTAAGGTTATTCATGGTTTATCCATTTGCTTTTTGACTATTATTGCAACAGGTTCTCCCAGAAACACGTCTGACATTCTATGGACCCAAGGCACTGCAACTTCATGTCGTACCAACTGAAGACGGTGATGAATTTTACGAGGTTAGACTGCAATTAAATTATACAATTCTGACCTTTTTCCTATTCTTCATTTCTGACAAGTGCTGCTACATCACTGACATTTGAGCGCCATTGCTTATTTAATTCTTCATCTGAACTCCTTTATATAAAAGATATTATAGGAGCTCGAATATCAGGTTGTGGTTAGCATGATTTGAGGAACTTACACTTTAACCATGGTTGCAGAGAGAAGTTGGGATTCTCTTGACGCCTCCATCTGGAAAACAAAAGGCAGACAGCTGGATGGGTCTTGAGACAAAGCACGAGTTGCAATTAAAATATCATGATGTTGACCGGTATGTGAGAATCTGCTACAGCCAAGGGATTCCTCGTTTTTCTTTTCTTTCTTCTTATTTTTTTAGAAAAAGAAGATTAAATTTCTCCTAATTTGCAACTGTTTACGTCTTCGCCAGGCCTGCATGTGATGTGGCTATATCCGGGCTCGGGTGGATATCCGTTGAACCATTTAGCCCGTCTTCTAAATCATCTGAAGCAATTGCGGTAGAACCTAGTGGTGAGATAGGTTTAGCTGTCCACGTTCCTAAGCCTGTAGAGATTTTTGTTCGGTCTCCTTTGCCGGTTGGGGCTGCTGGAAGTCAATGGTATCAGTATAGGGAATTGACAGAAATGGAACAGGAAGTAAGACCAAGATGGTACTTCTGAGATAGGTTATAAAATACTCATGAAGTATAGGAATTAACATATTCGCAATCCTTCTGAATGGTAAGATGGAAGCTAACGGGGGAATACATGTTCAATGATGAGAAAAATGCACAGAAAAAGTACAGACTGCAGACTGTGTTCTACTTCACAGTGGTAAGGTGGATATTTGATGAAGAAATGTCGGAAAGTCCCGTGGCAGAGCACAACGGCTTTCTTCTTTTCCTTCCTCTCTCTCTCTCTCTCTCTCTCTCTCTCCCCTCACCAGTTCAAAAATGTGGACGGTGTTGCGGAGACATCATTGTGTAGCTCGTGCAAATCCTTTCTGCAGTTTTTATTTCATGAGACATCTGAAGTTTTGGAGAATCCGTGTATATGTAGGCATCTTGGGTATATTTGTGTTATTGTGTACGCAAAAGACTACTCTGATTTGTGTAAAATGAAATCACCAGTGTATCTTTGTGTTCTGCAGTAAGTTCATCAGTTTGTCTAACTTGCTATAGTTTTTTTCGAGATATTATCGGCTGAATCCCTTTTGTTTTATAGTTTCCCTTTTTTAATAATTAATTTATGAATATTTTAATTATTTTATTCAATTTGGAAAAATAAACTCATCTCAAATTTTCAATTATAATCTCTCTTATCTTAAAAATTAAAAGAAGCATATTTTTGTAACTTATTTATCTAAAAATTCATATAAAAAAGAAAAACTTTAAGAAATTTATTTATTAAAATTATCATGAATACAAATTAATTTAAAGAACTGAATAAAAAAAAACATTATTCATTCATTAAATTTTTTAATCTAAAAAGATAGGGGCAATTCAGTCGAAACCAACCATTGAGCCTTTTATAAAAATATTGTAAGGGTTTTTAAGTATTTCCCCCCAAGAAATACAGTGCAAGTAACAGCACATAAAGATTTTACATTTTTCCAAAGCTCCGCCCGTGGGCCTTCTTCCAAAGCCCAAAGCCTCCAAAGCCCACAACCAAACATAAAAAAACAATCGTATTCCTTTTTATTCACTAAAGGAAAAAACAAAGGTTCGAATCTATCGTAAAATTTTTGTATAATATTTTTTATTAAATTTATCGATACACCGTGTCTATTGATGAACAATTTAAATTAAGAAAAATAATTTATAATTTATAATTTATTTTCTTTATTTTAATTTTTTTTACGTGACGTGTATTAGTGAATGTAATAAAAAGTCCATTCGGATAATTTTTTTTAAAGAGAAGTGTTTATTTTTTGAAAAAAAAATTTTAGTAAAAGAAATTAGTTTTTTTTTTTGAAAAATATAAAGCAAAAAAAAAGGCAAAAATAATTTTTTTCAGAAACTATTCAAAATAATTTTAAATAAACACATTTTAAAGTATTTGTCTCGTAAGGTTCGGATCAAAACAAAAAAGAAAAAATCACAAAACGATTTCCCGCCTCACCCTCACACACTGATTCAAACTTTTCACACACTAAACTCACACATTTCAATTTTCATACGCTCTTCAAGCAAAACAAAAGTCTCAAATCCTTTGCTCCTTGCTACTCCAGGGCTCCAAATTTCTCGCTGGGCTTTGATCTCCAAAACCCTTCAAAATCTAACATTCCCAAAATTCTGCTGTTCCAGTTCCACAATTCCCCCAAAAATGCACATAAAGGAAATCTGTTTGGAGGGGTTCAAATCCTACGCAACGAGAACTGTGGTACCGGGCTTTGACCCGTATTTCAACGCCATTACGGGCCTGAACGGGTCGGGCAAGTCGAACATCCTCGACTCGATTTGCTTCGTTCTGGGTATTACCAATTTGCAGCAGGTTAGGGCTTCCAATTTGCAGGAGCTGGTGTACAAGCAAGGCCAAGCTGGGATTACTAAAGCTACTGTGTCCATTGTTTTTGATAACTCGGATCGCAGTCGAAGCCCTCTTGGGTATGAGGATTCTCCTGAAATCACAGTAACTCGCCAGGTATTTTCGATAATGGGTTAATAGATTAAGAGTTGTGTTTATTCGAACTGTATGTGTTAATTATTTTGTCGATTGGGTGTCTTTTGAAATTTTCTTGATGAGTGACCTGCAAGTTTTGCATTGGTATGTGGGTGTTCCGTTTTGATAGCAAATATAGACTGGCGCCCATTAAATGGCTGCACTTATTTGATTGCAATTAATTCTGCTGTGTTATTTTTGTTTTTGTTTTTTTTTTCTGGCTGAGTGATGCAGTGCCATTGCCAAAAAGCTAATACTAGCACTTATAGAGTGCTCCTACTTGTATAGAAATGGTTTTCTAGGATATCTCCATAGAACTGAACTCAATTTCTACTAAATCATGTTTAGTACCTGTTAAGAAAATCTCATTACATTCTGCAGATTGTAGTTGGTGGAAGGAACAAATATTTGATCAATGGGCACCTTGCTCAGCCTAGTCGAGTTCAGAATCTTTTTCACTCAGTACAGCTGAATGTCAATAATCCACATTTTCTTATAATGCAAGGGCGTATTACTAAAGTACTGAATATGAAACCTCCTGAGATCTTGTCTATGCTCGAAGAAGCTGCCGGGACAAGAATGTATGAGACGAAGAAAGAGGCTGCTCTCAAAACACTTGAAAAGAAACAGAGCAAGGTAGATGAGATTGACAAGCTTCTTGACCAGGAAATACTCCCAGCTTTGGAAAAATTGAGAAAAGAAAGGATGCAGTACATGCAATGGGCTAACGGAAATGCAGAATTGGATAGACTTAGGAGATTTTGTATTGCTTTTGAATATGTGCAAGCGGAAAAGATTAGAGATAATGCAGTTCAATGTGTTCAAACAATAAGAAATAAGATTTTGGAGAATGACAATGAGGTTGGAACGATGCATGAGGAAACACAGGAAATGGAGAAGCAAGTGTCGGAATTGAGTGCCGAAAAAGAAGCAAGCATGGGTGGGGAGATAAAACTGTTATCAGATAATGTTGATGATCTTTCAAAGGATCTGGTGAGAGAAACTTCGCTGCTCAAAAATATAGAAGACAATCTCAAAACTGAGAAAGAGAATGCAGCCAAGGTACACAGACTTCCTTTGCAGCATATATTTTATTTGGATAGCTGACTTTTACAATTTATTGAAATTTTACTTTATCAGATAGTGTAGTTTGTATTTCAACTGCGCCTCACTTGTTCGTCTAATATGTGCAGATTGAGAGGAGTCTTGAAGAGTCAAAGCTAGCAGCAGACAAGATGGCCGCTGCTGTAAAAAATGCCGAAGATGGGGCTGCTGATCTAAAGAAAAGTGTCCAGGAGCTTTCAAAGAGTTTGGAGGAGCATGAGAAGGAGTACCAAGTAAAGTATTCTGTAGTGCCTGGATTGGTATCTAGGTGATAACAGCTGCAGCATTCTATTGATGGGAATTGTCTCATTATTATATATTTACATATTATTGCAGGGTGTAGTAGCAGGTAAGAGCAGTGGAAATGAAGAGAAGTGCCTTGAGGATCAACTGGGAGATGCCAAGATAGCTGTTGGAAGGACAGAGACTGAATTGAAGCAGTTGCAAACAAAAATAAGCCATTGTGAGAAAGAGCTGAAGGAGAAAAATACACAATTATTATCAACACGTGAAAAAGCTGATGCTGTAGAGAATGAGCTCAATGTCAAGAGGAAAGATCTTGAGAAAGTTAAAAAAGCTCTGGAATCTCTTTCCTTTGACGAGAACCTTATGGAAGCACTGCAAAAGGTGTGCTTGCCTTTGATGCCATCTCCCTGTTGTGTGTTAACATAAATATGCATCTTGTCTCAAATTTGAGTATCAAATGTGTCAGGATCGCTCGTCTGAGTTAGAGTTGGTGCAGAAATTTAAAGAGGAGGCCCGAATAATTTCTTCACAATTGGCTAATGTTGAGTTCAATTACAATGACCCAGAAAAGAACTTTGATAGGTCAAGGGTAAAAGGTGTGGTTGCAAAGCTAATTAAAGTGAAGGATAGCTCTGCAGTGGTTGCCTTAGAGGTTGCTTGCGCATTTTCACCGCATTTAGTTTTTCACATTGTCTGATTTACAGGTCTTTCTCTGTTGTGATATAAACTCTTTGGTGTTGTATTGAGATCATCTGCAGGTTGCTGCTGGCGGAAAGTTATTTAATGTTGTTGTAGATACAGAAAACACTGGAAAGCAACTTCTTCAAAAGGGTGGTCTGCGGAGGAGAGTGACAATTATTCCTCTGAACAAGATTCAAAGCCACCCCGTGCCACAGAGAGTTCAAAATGCTGCTGTTAAATTGGTGAGCATGCAGTTCATCACTCTTATTTTATTTTTCACTTTTTCTGTCACTAGAACATGTTGTAATCCTCCATTTTCAGGTTGGAAAGGGCAATGCTGAAGTGGCACTTTGTCTGGTTGGACATGACCAAGAACTGCAAGTAAGTTTCTGCACTGAGAATTTAATTCTTGTTTCCCAATTCTACTTTCTTTTTCTTTATTCACTGTAGTTATTTATTCTTGCAAGGTGACTCCAACTTTGTCGATTATCATCTGCACTCGTCAAAATTTTGTCTTTCTCTATTCCATTCTTTATATAAACATGAGTGTTGAAAACTACTTCTTATTCAAAGGAATGATATTTAATCTTGACTTGTTTCTTTTTAACTCTCTCCTTTTGTGCCATATAATGATATGCAGACTGCTATGGAATATGTGTTTGGATCAACATTTGTTTGCAAAACAATTGATGCTGCAAGAGAGGTATGTTCATCCTAAAAGATGTTTATTGGTTTCTCCTGAAGATTTTATGTTAGAGTCCTGATAATGCTAGGCTTTACATACTTCTCTACTTAATTTTTTGGGCTGGATTTTTCCCTGAACTATTGTGCTGCTAAGATTCCTATCAATCTCTAGTAGAACTTCTCAAGAAACTAATGCATAATGTATGATCTCCTAACTAGTAGTAAAATGAAAGTACATCAAAGATAGAACTCATCACTGTTTGAAGCTGAGTTTGAAGGACACATGGCTGATTGATTTACTTGTATTGATATTCTTATGCTACCATGGGTAATGGGTTGAAAAAGTGGGTAATGAAACAATTGCTGGTGTGTGGCACATGGTTATCTTGTAACCATTTGCTTTCCTCCATGAATAGTTCGGGAAATTACATTGGTTTGAATAATTGGGCTGATGAGGGAACTGCTAACTTGTTACATTGCCACTTTGCTGCTGACTTTAGCTTTGGCACTGAGGATACCTCTGGCAGTGACATTATTGTTGACTTGGCCAGCACTTTCTTGGTTCATGAAAACCAAATTTCCCTAAAAATTATTTATTGTTGATGTTGAGAAGAGGCAACTTGACCTAAGGAGACTCTTGAGCATGAAGTCCAGCCTAATTTACGTATAATATTGCTAGATTAACTGAATTTTCAGATTATCATGGCAACAGAGAACACTATCCTGAAGAATTAAATGTGTTACTGCAGCAGAGGAATAAAAAACTTGAGGGGCCTACTCTGTGATGAGAAACAAATTTGTCAGATTGAAAATTGAGTTATCAAAAAGTAACCGGGGGGAGGGGGATGAACGGATCTAATGTGAAACTTTTAAGGTGCATATGCTGGAAAATGACATTGTAAAGTGTAAGAATGGAGCACATCTTTTGATGAAATACTTCTACTGTCCGTTGAAGCAAGAAAATGATTGAAAGTATCTGATGATTGGTTTAGGCGTGTCCTGTTGCGGCCATGATTAGCACCATTAAGGAAAATAACATAGTGAAAGCATAAAATGCAGTCGCCAAAAGGCTTTAGTCCTTGTTCAACTTTCAAGATTGTCCTAAACAGAGTAAAGTGGAAGAACAGGATCCTTGTAACCAAAACCAAGAATATATGACAAGGCTTTTTGAGTCGTCTTGTGTACATTGTACATGTTTGGATTCATTCTTCTACTGTGCATGTTCAATCTTTGGTCTGACCTAAACTTTTAGCTGTTTCCTTTTTGTTTTTCTTATTTATAATCTAGTATTTGATGGTTCATAGGTTGCCTTCAATAGAGAAACAGGAACGCCAAGTGTAACTCTAGAAGGTGATATTTTCCAACCCAGTGGACTTTTGACTGGTGGCAGTCGCAAGTAAGTGATGATATGCTTCTTTCTCTGGTTGAAAGTCACACATCTAACCAATGCTATAAATGCATTGTTGACATTGTTTCTCTTATATTCTGCTTTTCATTTGTTCTACCATTAGTGTAACAACACAACACATTCTAAAACTCTAGTCACAATTTCAGAGGTGGAGGGGACCTGTTGAGAAAGCTTCATGCTTTAGCAGAGGTGGAATCAAAACTTTCTTTTCATCAAAAACGCCTGTCAGAAGTTGATACTAAGGTTACAATATTAAAACTTAGTGCGTGCATTCATTAATGATATTTGATAAGGATTCTATTTCTAATTGATGTGTACATTCTAATTATTCTCTGTTTTTCATCAGATTAATGAGCTTCTTCCCCTTCAAAGGAAGTTCAAAGACCTTAAGACACAGTTGGAACTCAAGTCACATGATCTCTCACTCTCGGAGAACAGGGCTAAGCAAAATGAGTATCATAAGGTATAGCATTACAGCTCTAAATTTAGAATGGCACAACTCATATCTTCTGGTTTTTCCATTCAGCCACAATGTCCTTTATTCCATATTTCAGATTAATATGCCTGATATATGCATCTTGATTTTCTGTTCCAGTCATGATCAATATTTTGTGGTATCATTTTTCTTTTCTTTCTTTTTTTTGGGGATATAGCTTGGTGAGTTGGTAAAAAGGATTGAGGAGGAGCTTGGAGAAGCAAAATCAGCCATCAAAAAAAAGAAACTTCAGTATGAAGAATGTGTAGCCAAAGTTTCATCTCTTGAAAAGTCAATTCATGACCATGCTGGAAATAGAGAAAGCAGACTTAAGGATTTAGAGAAAAAGATCAAGGCTATCAAAAGTCAGATGCAGGCGGCTTCTAAGAACCTCAAGGTAGGTTTTCTGTAATTGCAGCACGTGTCTGAAGGCCACTGTTCTGTTTGAGACACTTACTTGTAGCATGAGCCACATGCATCCCAAAATTTTCAATACATTATTAATGACTTGTGTTGGAAGCTTCTTAGCATCGCTGGATAACTCATTTGCTTATTGAGCTAAATCTGTCAACAGAATCTAATCTCTTATTTCCACCTTATGGCGTAATTAATTGCAGTCCTAATTTACATTGCATTCATAAACTGTAACGGTGAAATCAATGATTTTTCTCATATCCACCCACCAGCCTTAGAGGGAAGAGAGCAGCCTACTTTGAAGGATCTTTTGGCTTCTTTAGAAAGAGTTCTTCCTGATATGCCTGGAACTATAAAATGTTTGTCAGCTAATGTAATGTGTCAGATAAAATGTTGATTTCCCAGTCACCTTTGCTGCCCAGAAAAAATGTTATGCTTCTTGTTTGTTCTTACTTAGATGTGTTGGTGTATGTAATTTCTTGATACTAAAATTGCTCTTTATCAACCAAATTTTGTTCCATTAATAATAGTGTATGGTGATGCTGTCATGTTCAGAGAAACATTTGATCGTTGCTATACTATTTCCCATGCTTATATTATATGCCTTATCAACTCACCTGGGGGTCTTAAGTTTATTTGATCTGATGCATTTGAAATTTGTATGTACTATGATCAGTTCTTCATATTGTTTGCCAAAGTACTGTTATATCTCACCTTCTATTCTGTTTTTAGTCAAGTGAATAACTTCAACCTTGTTATATTGTTGACAATTTTTAGGGTCATGAGAGTGAAAGAGAGAGGCTTATAATGGAAATGGAAGCAGCTCAAAAGGAGCAAAAATCATTGGAGAGCCAATTAGCAGCTTTGAGAAAGCAGATTAATGATCTTAATTTGGAAATGGATTCTCAGAAAACCAAGGTGGATCCGATGTGATTGACATTCGATACTTTATATCAGTGATTCTTCCTGGAAAGACATTTAAATCTACCATATTCTTTCAGGTTGCTTCAGTAAAAGAGGAGCACAATGGGGTACAATCAGAGCTCAACAGGGCCCGCAGGAAGATAAGGGATTGCGATTCTCAAATTGCGAGTATTCTTAAGCAGCAGCAGGAAATCCAAAATAAGATTAGCGAGGCCAACCTAGAGAGGAAAAGAATGGAGAATGAGGTATTTTGTTTATCTGGTTTATTGAATTAGTTTACTTGGGGCAGGCAAGCTTTATTTTCTTTTGGGCTGTAGGTCAAACGCATGGAGATGGATCAGAAAGATTGCTCTTTGAAGGTTGAGAAATTGATAGAGAAGCATGCCTGGATTGCATCTGAGAAGCAGCTTTTTGGACGGGTTGGGTCAGATTATGACTTTGAGTCACGTGATCCGCACAAGGCTAGACAAGACTATGAAAAACTTCAAGCTGAACAATCTGGGTGAGAATTTTAGCAAGATGATTGATCCCCCCCCCCACCCCCAACACACACACACACACACACACAGAGTATACTAGCTTCTAAAATTGCACGTTTAATGTTCAAACCAAATAGCCAAATGTCATTATCTGACATTCTCAACCTATTCTCATTTCTTATGTAGCCTTGAGAAAAGGGTGAATAAGAAGGTCATGGCCATGTTTGAGAAAGCTGAAGATGAGTACAATGACTTGATATCTAAAAAGAACATTATTGAGGTTAGAACTGCTGAAAATGAAATGTTACTTTTCCCAATTACGCCTGTTATTTATGCAGATCTTTCCATGTAGAATGACAAATCAAAAATCAAAATGGTTATTGAAGAGCTTGATGAGAAAAAGAAGGAAACACTGAAAGTCACTTGGGCTAAAGTTAACAAGTTAGTGTATTTTCTTCATTCTAGCTTGCTGTCTATATTCTGTAATTTGTAATAAATCTCGAATGACAACTTTCATTTCAAGCTTTGCCAATCTGATGCTTTCTCTCCAACTCTTCAAATTAATGACCTTGCTACTATATATACTTATTAGCTTCTGTCTTTATTCAGAGATTTTGGATCAATATTTTCTACTCTTTTGCCGGGTACAATGGCCAAACTGGAACCTCCTGAAGGATGCAGCTTCCTTGATGGCTTGGAGGTTCGCGTTGCCTTTGGGAGTGTTTGGAAACAGTCATTGTCTGAACTTAGTGGAGGCCAAAGATCTCTACTTGCACTTTCTTTGATTTTGGCTTTGCTTCTTTTCAAACCAGCTCCACTGTATATATTAGATGAGGTACATACAATGTTATCTTTTATGCCTCCATTATGCATGGTTGAGTTGTCTATGGGTATGCTTGAGGCACTCACATGGATTTTAAAATCCACATTTATAATGAACGTTTTTTCATGATGCTTCTAAACTTTGAGCACAGGTAAACATATCCATATCCAGTCTCCAATATAATCTTTCTGAAATATGCCCCAGGTTGATGCAGCTCTTGATCTAAGTCACACACAGAACATTGGAAGGATGATCAAAACTCACTTTCCACACTCCCAAGTTAGTTTTTTTCCTGCTTTCTTTGCCCATCCTGACCCATTTAGTATTGCTGCAAGTTAGCAATTAAATACAATAAATAGCTACACTGGAGCAAAAGAGGAGACACGTTAAGATTTATGAGCATCACATTTCATTCAAAGATGTTAAACATAATGTACTTCTGACCAACCTCTAAGCATCTTGTTATCACATTTGATCATACTAGGCATCTCATGCTTGCATTCTCTCTGCTTGTGCAGTTTATTGTGGTGTCCTTGAAGGAAGGCATGTTTAATAATGCTAATGTTCTTTTCCGGACAAAATTTGTGGATGGTGTCTCTACTGTTCAGAGAACTGTGACTAAACAAAGCAAGTGACTCCGTTATCTGGGTGAGCATTATACTGTTTTCTGTTGTCTTGTACAAATAGAATGTATTTATAATAGATTCATCACAAACCACAGGATGCTTCAAATCCTCAACACATATCTTTTCCTATTTTGCTAATGAATTTGATTCTGCTCTCAAGTTTCAGTTGGATAATGGCTAACCAAATTGAGCCAAAACATAGTTCTCTATGTTCACAGCTCTTTATTTCCAGACAATTGCACAAATATATATTTGAGAACAGTCTATCTCCACATATTGGTTGGTTAGAGTGTTGTGTAAATGTGAAAATAAATGTGTAAAAAATAACTTCACATAATGCGCACTTTATGGCATTTGAATGCTGACTAATCAATGCTTCATTCTTCTGCACTGTCCTGTCATGAGATGGTTAAAATAAATCCTCATTCTGCATTGTTCTCGACCTGCGTAGCATCCTATTGGATTCTTCTCCCTATGGTTTTTGGAATTATCATTTTTCCTTTGTATTCTGTTCTTTCTTTTCCTTTTTCCCTCATCAAGGGTTGTCAGTTTTCTCATGCAGTCACTAGTGAGCAATCATACAAGTTCAAAAAACAGATTGCTAAACCCCCCCTGCCTCCCAATTCACATTTTCCTTCTAAAAGATAGTGTGACGAAGAGCCTTTTTGTAGTCATGCTTGTTTTATTTTGTGCGGTTTTGCCTATTTTCTTCAGCATTTGTCTTACCGAATTTCGTACTTTCTTGCAGCTTGATAGTTATGACTTTATAGAGTTCAAAATCAGATGAACTAGCAGCTATCTCCTGGAGATTTTAGGGATTAATAGTTTATCTTTTGTTATGTGTATGTATGCTGGTTAAGACTTAAGCAGGTTGAAGATCTTGGGGATGAATGATGATTTTTTAGTGTGTGTATGTAGGCTGGTTAACCACAACTAGGCTGTGTCTTTACAGAAATGCTAGCTGGCTTTTGTAAAACAACCACTACTGTCTTGTATATAAACTCCATTATTCTCACCCTCTGATTGTGTGTAATATAAACCATGGTTAAAGTGCTCTAGAGAAATAGGGTTATACTCCCAACAACGAATGGCCCTACTCAAATTATGCCAAAACTTCAAAATAGAAATTTGAATATTGTTACGAAGATGTTTATGATACATTACATTTCTGGCATGATACTATATATATAAATGTTTTTTAAAAAAAAAATATTTTAGTGATAACACGACATATATTTTGTGTAAAATTCACATAAACACATTATATAAGCACAAAAAGAAAAAAAATTATATGAGTGGTTGTATTATAATTTTTTTTGTATGATTTATGAACTATTTATTATAATATAAAAGAAAATTTTAATTTTTATAATAAATATAATGAAAAAAAATAAATTATTGGATAAAACAAAAATCTTTTTCGAGTAGCTTTATAAAGTTTTACTTCTTAATTATCTTTTAATTATTGTAATACTCACAAAAATATGTGTAGAAAAATTCAATGTGTTGAAAAAGGGGTAATTGACACATTGTATCCTCTATATATACTTAATTGACACAATGCATCTTGAAATTTAAATTTTGGCATTTTGCATCTTCGAAAATATATTAGTTTGGTACTTTGCACCCTTTCTTTATTTTTATTGAATTTTTCCACTGGAAATAATATTCCGGCCAAACTAAAAAGAGCAAAATAGTCATCCAAAGTTCTTTGCCTCCATTTTAAATACTTATGCTTTATTTTCTCTCTCTTAACTCTACCATATCTTTCATTTCTTTTTTCTCTTCCTTTTTTCACTCATTTTTCTTATATTATATGTTTCTAACAAGGATTAATTACATCTACTACCCCCTCTAAATATATAAAATTACAGTTGTTTACTCAAAAATTTTCAATATTACCAATCGACACCCTGAGAAATTTCAAAATTACAAATATCTCTTTGGTCAGTCGGTTCCCAGTCATATTTTTATGAACTTTCGATTTTACTCCTATATTTTTCAATTTAAAAAATTTGTAAAAAAAACCAAAAATATTTGAGGTGTATATTGACAAAATTACCCTTTTATTTATTTTTGAAATTGAAAAAATTAGGGGTTAATTACATTTACTACTCCTTTAAAGATACAAAACTATAATTGATTCTTCAAAAATTTTCAATATTACCAACCCATACCCTGAGGAATTTCAAAATTACAAATACCCCCCCAGGTCAGTTGGTTCCCGATCATATTGGGCACCAATAGAACTTGTAGCAGTTTGCCGGTGTGTCCGCCACCTTGATAGTGGTTTTCCTACCACAATTCAGCTTTTGACAATTTTCTTTCATATAGCTCAGCCCATAAATACAAGAATAAGAACTAGAAGAAGGCATATGCGGAAATTGTGGTGAAAAATTGCATACAAGCACTGATATTTATAGCCTTTTTAGGTATATAACGGTCAAAAAATTAGGAGCAACAACCATTTTTTCAAATCGCAACGGTTAGTCTTTTTTTGCTGAAACATCACCGAAAAATTACATCTACCACCCTCTCATAATTATAATTATTACAAACCCCCCGGCTTTTATAAAAATATTACAAAGGGCACCCATCAGAATGAAAAATGTATGGAATGTATGGCAAGGGAATTTTTGGAATTTCATAAAATTTTTTGATGACGTCAGCAAAATATGACCAGGAATCGGCTGACTAGGGGGGTATTTGTAATTTTGAAATTCCTCAAGGTATGGATTGGTAATATTAAAAATTTTTGAGGGACCAACTGTAGTTTCGTATTTTAAGAGGGATAGTAGATGTAATTAACCCTTCTAAAAATCCTATTTCTACCCTTCTAAAAATCCTATTTCTACCCTTCTTTGTTAGAAACACATTCTCTTTCTCATTGCTACCAGTTTGCTCCTTTTTTCAAGTTAAAAGATGGCCAAAAAAAAAAAAACGAAAAAACTAAGGCTCGTTCCAGCAGCAATAGATAACGAATAATAAGATAATTTTCAAAATTTCATCTTATTTGTCTACGCGAAGAGTCTGCGGTATATTAACTAACTCTTTTCTCTTGAAACCAAAAAAGTAAGAAAAGATTCACCGTCCACTAATAATTACCACTAAACATTGTTTTCCCCACTATCAATTGAAAAATACAAAATAAAAAGACCCAGCACAGCAAATCATTTCTTCATTTATATACTCTCGTAATTGTTGAAAGCCCATCACTTTCTTCTGTTATACGCCTGCCTGACTCCATTCTAAAAATCCTAGTTGTGACTTGTTGATGCCCCACTTGGTGGTTCCTGGACATATAATTATCATTAAAATTTTAGATATGAAGTAACATAAATTACAACTACTAGAAAAAGAAGGAAAAAATAGTTTAGTCTTCATAACCTTTGAAATGGTTTCTGAAGCAACATTAACAGCTTCGGACTTAGCATTCTTCCTTTTTAGCTGCAAACAAGATAAAAATATAAAGACTGCTTTAAAGACACTTATTGCATAATGAAATGAAGGTATAATAATAAGAAGGTACAATAATAATAATAATAAAAAAATAATAATAATAAGGGCAAATTTCAAAAATACCCCCTCTAGTTTAGCGAAATTGCATAAAATCCCCTATGGTTTAAAAATATGCGAAAACCCCCCTGTGCTTATAAAAACACTGCACACGTGCCCTCGAGGAGAAAATGCCATTGACTCAAGCTTAACGGCGTTAAATTTATGTTAAAAAGACCGTTATACCCCTTTATTTTGAGCCATTAGATTTTGACTTAGAAAAATTAACGGTTTAAATTGATTGTTAATTATAAAATTAAATAAAAATCATAATATATATAAAATATAAAAATATATAATTATATAGAAATTTAACTAAATTATAATAATAAAAAATACACACAAACACACACAAATTAACACACACTAAGATCAAACACACACACTAACACACACACACTCCGCACATGCGCGCACACACGCACACACCCTGCACACACACTAAGTCACCCACGCACACAGAGTCACGCACACACACACACACACACACACACACACATGCCTTCTCCCCCGACGCCACCAAGCTCGACGCGGCGGATGTCCTTCTCCTCCGACGCCACCAAGCTCGACGGCGGCATATCTACACACACAGTCTCACACACTCACACATATATACACGCATAACACATACATAATTTTTTTTTTTATTTTTTCATCAAATCATGTAAAATTATACACTATTTCGACCAACTCGATGAGAGGAACCCATTGGTGGTGATATTATTGAGTTTTAATGGTTGATTGAACAGTTATTAGGGAAGGAAGATGCAATAACTATTGTGGCGAATCTAGGGTTTTTGTATGATTTTTTTTTTTTCAAATTAAAAGCAAATGGTTTGAGCTTTAGTGAAATTGATAGAAGGGTTTTATTTAGCTTGAGAAGACGCATATACCAACGTTTTCGGCCATCATTCCGGTGGTAGCTCCAACAGCGGCTCCGGCGACGGTGGTGGTGGAAGAGAGAAGTTGAAGATGGTGAAAAAATTAAAACTTAACAAGTAAAAGGACTTATTTGTAATATTGGATAAACTAATTTAAATTTATAAGAAAATAGGCATAATAGTGAATATATTTGTATTTAAGGGTATTTCGGTCATTTTAATCATTTTTAAAAGTCAAAATGAAGCTAAATTATATGCCCAGTCGCACCATAGGCGCATGCACCTAACTCTCCTTTATCGTGGAAAATTGTGCAGTGTTTTTATAACCGCAAAGGATTTTTTGCATATTTTTAAACCATAGGGAATTTTATGCAACTTCGCTAAATCATAGGGGGCATTTTTGGAATTGGGCCTAATAATAATAATAATAATAATAATTTTTCATGCTTACTGGTAGTTTGGATCTTCTAGTAGAAGTTGTTGAGGGGGTTGCTTCCAAGCAAGGCTGTTTGCATCCTTTTTTACTATGGCCTCTTTCTCCACAATTGGAACATGAATACTGTGAACCATTTCTTTTCAATCCATATTTCTTTTGTTCTAACTCATCTGTTTCTTTCTTTCTAGCATAACCCGCCGGCCTTCCGTGCTTTTTTTGTTTTTATTAGGCCATGGCACTATCGGATTGAAGTTAGAAATGGGCCACTCTTCCTGTCCTTTCAAAGGATTTAGCAAGTGTTTGTACTCGTGTATCTTTCTTATACCAAATGCTTAACATAATCTTCAGTCCTCTCCCTTCTGTAGAAGGTGTATGCTGTGGCATGCACACAAGGAATCCCAGTGATGTCACATTTTATCCACCGTCCAATTATAACCAAAATATCTTTTGACTTCAAATTTGTCATTCCCATTCCATCCCAAAATACATAATCTCCAACATAATTATTATGGGCTTGTCTGTAGCCTTGAGTATGACATTATTGAAACTTTCACATAAATTGTTTAGCAACAAATCACACTTTGGCCAAGTACTAAAGTGTGACCTTGCCCAATTCGTTGGAGGCCTTTCTCTTGCACAATCATAAGCAGCAGAATCACACGCCTTTAATTTTTCCATCCTAGTATTGAAATAAACAACTCTGGTTACTGATGCTGCCTTGCATAACAAATCTTTTAATTGTAAGCCTTTGTGTTTTTGTTTGAAATTATTATACATATGCCTTAAACAAAATCTATGCAAGGCGCATGGGGCAACAAATCTTCAATTGCTCTTATAAGTCCCTTTTGTTTATCAAAAATAATTTTCCATGCATAACTATTCCTCATATTCGAGTCCTCAATCAGAAGACTAACAAACCACTCCCAAGACTTTCTGTTTTCTTTCAAAACCGTGGCATATGCAATAGGATACATGTTATTGCCATCAATGCCAATTGCACATAGCAAAACCCCACCTCTTGAAGTCTTTAGATGAATGCCATCTAGACCTATAACTGGTCTACATCCTGCCACAAATCCCTTCTTTAAAGCCCCCCAACAATATCGAGTATCTTGAAAGTACACGTCTAAGAACCCAAAACATGCTTGCATTTTATTTTTGTTGTTGTGTCTGGGATTAGTCTTATAATATTGCCATAGCTTGGCATATTGCTCTAACTCTGTGCATTGTTTAGTTCAGCAGCATGTTTTTTTGCTCTATATATTTTCGAGATGGATAGGGGTGTATGATTCTCCATTTGCATTATTTCTTGCATCGAACTGACAGGCCATTCCGGGTTGCTCCTAAGGTGGCGTTGATACTTTTGCAAGAAACTTGGAAGTGCAGTGTTTAGAACTTGTAGCTCTATAACAAGTATGTTCTCCTTTTATTGACTTTACCTCGAAAATTTTCTCATTCTTGAATATGAATGAAGCATGAATGACCCAACCACACTCACAAGTCACTCGAATTTTGTCGTTGCAGTTATTCGTAAACTTTAAAGGATTCCCCTGCTTGTTTGAATATTTCGTCACTGCATCCCTGAAGTTTGTGGCAATTTTGAAGCACAATCCGACCTCAAATTCAAAGTCCGAGTCATCTGCATTGTCGTTATAAATTTTATATTTTGAGCATTTGCCTTTATCTGCTTTAGATAAAGACGATGAACTTTTCATACTCAAAAGGCCTAAAATGCTCTAATATTTGAGCATAAACAACTTTCTTGCCTAATGATTCCTCCATTGTACCAATCCACTCAATATCCTGATCAACATTTTTATCAAATAGCACACCATCATACTCAAAGTCACTCTCTTCAAAGCCATAACTAAAATTTGAGTCACTCTCGTCACTGTCTTCTTCATTGCTCATTGGTGCACTATATATCACTGTCAATATAAAATTCAATGATATCATTATTATTGTGTTCAAATACACCAACCCCATCTTCTCCATTGCACCCTACTTGACTTTCCGTGACTTGGTTAGGTTCAGTAGTGTCAACAAATACGCCAACTACCCTTTCACCGTTAGCATCCTTCGTTAAATTCTTGACATACACATCAGACACCATAAGCATCAAATTATTACAATCATCTGGTCCAGTTAAACTATAGTAAAACCTTAACAGATTTTCATGTCCAAGTTTATAAGCCATGCTATGCAATTCATTCATTGTTATCTCCTTAGAGTCACATAAATCAAAGTAGTTGATCTTACCACCTACACATAACCTCCCGTTTCAATCCATGAATGTCCCAGAGTAAAGATGCTGACAAAGGGACTTTCTTCATCTGCATCAAAGTATGATGTTGTTATAAACAAAAACCACTAAGCAATTTAGTGATAGAATGAGAAAACTTTACAATAGTAAAGTCCAATACTAAGAAAAAGCTAAACAAACTAAATAAATATTAATAAAATATTAAATAAAGATAGTAATAATAACAACTTTTAAATAAGTTCTTATTTTGTAGTAACAAAACAATCTCAATTCCCAATGAATATACTTTTAAATCCCTCACTCTAATTTTTTTAAAGCCGATGAACTTTTAATAATGCTCATTTGGCGTGATGAACCAAGTTGCCTAAGGGTTTAATGGGAAACAGGATCTATAAAGGAACATTCATATATCTTTGCTGGTTGTTCTACTTACTGATTTTGTATGACTTTTAAGTTTATAGCTTATGATTAGTTGGCAATTTGCAAAATCACATATATGCATATTTTTGTGATATTTTGATCAAGCTCAATTTAGACGACCACCAATTTGGATTAGTTAGCAATTTCCAACTTGAACTAAAGATTATGCTATTAAAAAAAAAAGAAAGTAAAACCACTTATTCCTAAGTCGCCAACAACTGCTTCGGTTCTAACTATGCCAATGGAAAAGATAATTCACTCTTGTAGGAACATTAACTTGGTTGCACATATTTGTTTTTTGTTCTTAGTAAACAACTTATTGTAAATTAATAAAAAACAATATAAAGAAAAGAACACATGAATAAACACAATACAATTCAAAATAAAGGTTATGAAATTACTGTAACTTGGAGCTTGAAATCTTATGGGTATCTAAAGTGCCCCTTCTTTTATCATCTCATTCTCTTAATTTTCCATTGTTTATTATCCAACTGTAATAGTCAATATTTTTTAATATATTGCTAGAAACCAGGTGAAAGAGGAATTGAGAATTGCTCAAGCCATCATGGTGAGTTTTTTTTCCTTTTATTATTTCTCCAATTTCTGCGTGTTGTATCCTACTTTTTAGGAAGAAGTCCGCAACGAATTGGTAAGTTTATTTTATTTATTTTAAATAAATTAATAAATACCAAATTTGCCCTTCTTTTATTTTGGCAGGATTATTATTTCCGGTGGAAAATTTTAATGAAAATGTGGGGAGGATGAAAAGTGACAAACTAATGTATTTTTGAGGATATAAAATGCCAAAATTTAAATTTCAGGATGTATTGCGCCAATCAAATATATTAAAAGAGTGTATCAAATACATCATCAAAAGTGTTGGATATAGACATGTCACGTGGTGCTTCAGACACGGGTTGGGAAGATCTCGTGTCGGATACTGTGCAATTTTAATTTTAGAAGGGTGTACATATTGTTGCAAAAGATTTGCTTTAGAGTTCTGACCAAAACACATCTATTTATTATTAGTTTTTTTTTTAAAGTGGCCAACTTGTACCTGGATCTCCATTTCCTAAGCAAACTATTAGCATTCAGATCACAACAAAAATTTGGATCAGTACGGTGTTGTCTGTCTTAGCTGATAATTATTTCATTAGTTGGCTACCTTAGATTATACACAAAAATTAAATATGTAATCTACAAAATTTCGTTTGCACCGACAACGTTTGTACGTAACAAAATCTCAGATTTTGTTGGGCCAATTCAGAAACCGTGTCTCCAAAATGCGATACATAATGCAATCCATCCAAGGTTTATTTGCCACAACGTTTATAGACAACTTGTGCGTGTGAAATTAGGCGGTGGATATGGTTGATTGAGAGAACGTGGCATAATCTTGAAGGCACATGATAGGATTATGTGAATCTATATATCCCAGCACGTATTTTGCATCAGCCACCAATCAAGTCCCCAAATATATACATCTTACATAAGAAATATCTTGTACCATAACAACCTCATCTTCGTCGCATCATAATTTCTGCTATCCATATTTGCAGAAACGAAATCAGAAATTTTTATTTTTCAGACAAATTAAAATTTTTATAATATACTAATAACTAGGTGCACTCAACGAGTCGAAATAAAAACAAAATATAGTTTGATTATATGATTGGATTTAAATATTTATTATATTGTGGGGAAAATTATGTTTACACCCTTTCAGGTAAAATATAATTACAAATTAGTTCATCTTATTTTAAATATTACAATTCCCCCTCAAAATTTAGGATTTTTTTTTGTAAACATTAGTAGAGATGTCTAAAAAATAATTTTCTTGTATCTATATTAGTCTACACAACTACCAAGATATACATCTTGTCAAGCCTTACAAAATTCTTTAATTAATTTCATTATTCCACGGGTCTTTTCAAAGTAATTTCATTTTATAGTACTATCAGGAATATGACTAGCAATTACATCCCACCTTGATAAATAATGAATTTTATTAAGTTGATACATATATGAGAGGGTATTTGTAATTTTCAAAACTATATAGGCTAATTTTAATTATAATATGTTTCAAAGGATATAGATGTAATTTGCTCCAAGTTTTGTATATGAATATATGTATTACAATGTTAATTATTTGCAGCGTACATTATTAAATTGATGATAGGAAAATAAATTAGAAATAAAAAATAAAATTATGTATAAAAAAAATAATTAGAAAGGAAAAACTAACACAGAAATTGATAAAAGAGAGATGACTAAAAAACATTTCTTAATAAAATGTGATATTATATAAATTTGAGGTGTTGTGACTATACCTTCCATTTCCCTTGGCTCCGCCTCTAATTGTCTAAGTTGTTAATTTAGACATTACTTCATAGGTAGTTGATAAATTTTTATATGCTAGCATGATTCTATAGATTTTTCTTGGGGGCTGAACCTTTGCGTCCTCTTATAATTTATGGCTTTGACTTTGAAATGGCTTTTTATAATTCACACATTAAGATGATATTTGATTGACCTTATTAAAATTTTAAAATATTTTATGGGACGGTATAAACTTTCTAAGGGAGGTGCGAGGAACTCTTTCTAAAATATTTGATTAAGAGAATCAACTTAAGAAAAAAAATTTGAAATTTTCTCTATTTTATCATTTAGATTTTAAAAAGGAATAATTACTCCGATCACCCCTGAGGTTTGGTCTAATTACAAATAACACCCTCTTGTATTGAAAATTACCGATACCCCCTTGAGTTTTGTGGACTTTTTTGTAAAATAGACGAAAATAATAAAATATCATTTTTACCCCTTAAATATTTGAAATATTTTTTTATTTAAAAAATAAAAAAATAAGTATAAAATTGAATTGGCCAAAATACCCTTCTTTAAAAAAAAATTACCATCTCTCAAATAAAACCCTAACTTAACCCCCCCCCCCCAACCCCATCCCCCTCCACCCCCGTCACCACCTCCCACCCTCCCCCCCGACCTCTCTCTCCCCCTCCCTCCCCATCTCTCTCTTTCTCGCCCCTTCCCCCTCTGTATCTCTCTCTCACGCGCAGCGGCGGCGGCGGAGGCGAAGGAGGACGAGTAGCGGCGGCAGCGGAGGCAAAGGAGGACGGGCGGCGCGCGGTGGCGGAGGCAGAAGACGGTGGATCTCTCGCCTCTCTCTCTCGATCTCTCTCTCCCTCTCCCTCTACCTCTAGATCTCTCGATCTTTGTCTCTCTTGCTATGAACGACGGTGGGCGGCGGCAATGGTGAACGACGGTGGGCGGCGGCAATGGTTAAGGACGGTCCTCTCTCTCCCTCTCTCTTCCCCTCTCCCTCTAGATCCCTAGATCTCTCTCTTTCGCGGCGGCAGATAGGTGGCCGGCGGCGGAGGACGGCGGCCGGGGCGAAGGGGATGTTTGTGTATATATATATATTTATGTATATATGTATGTGTGTGTTAACAAAAATATTACATTAACTCCCTTGATATTGTACATAATTTCCATAAAATCCCTCAAATAATGATATTATTTACCATAAACACCCTCTAGGGTAAATAAGTCAATTCATATTTGTTTAAATTGCATTCCCGCCTTCAAAAGGGTAATTTCGGGAGATCATGTTGGAGGGCAAACGTTGATTGTTAGTCAACTTAACGGAAGGTGAAAATTGTAAGACGGCAACAAAACTCAGGGGGGGTATCGGTAATTTTCGATACAAGGGGGTGTTATTTGTAATTAGGCCAAACCTCAGGGGTGGTCGGAGTAATTATCCCTTTTAAAAAATTCATTTGATGGATGACATATTCATTACAAAAAATTTGATGTATTTATCATATTGTTTTATCCAAATATTCTAATTGATGTTTTGTTTATAAATACAACTTAGTATCTTATAAGCCCTACAAATGTCTTATAAGAGATTTTAAATAATTTCAGACTATCATATTCCAAGTTTATAAATTTTGTTCCTATTCTTAATTACTTAATTAGCGTTATTCCAAGTTGACACTAATATTATTTTTTCTTATAGTGATTTTTTATCGACAAAATTTGTCACATAAACTCAATTTACATGAATTGATTTGTCATTGTATTATACCATGTGGATAATGTATTCGACATGTCATCGGACGTATCTCAACTTTTCTATAGGATTCGAATCATGATGTTTGACAAACATAAAAAGCTTTGTCGCAACATAATAATAATAATAATTATTAAAAAAAAAAAGTGAGTTAATACTTAACGTTAGAACTTTCTCACTCTAATGTTAATGCCCAATTAACACCTAAATTATGTATGGTGGTTTATCTATAATATAGTTATGCGTGGACTTAAATCTTGTAATTACGTCTTGAAATCTAATTAAGGGTGTTTTAGCCCATTGGGTACCCCAAAGGTTAAGCCAATATTGTGTCTTTATTGCGGATCACTTCTGAACCAATATACTGTACAAGATTATGAATTATCTATCAAAAAACACCTACTTGTAACCAACTTGTTGGACTTCTGAAGCTAAGTATTATTTTTTTTAATTATTTAGCGCTGACCAACTTTCATTTTTCAATTTTTATAATAATTTGGGCGGGTGGTTGGTATTTTGAAGGACTTGATGCTGGACTTGTATAATTAATTATTAGAAAATTGAAGGAAAACAATTTCATGGGGTTAGTTATAATAATCTTCTAATCATTACCCTGCCCTTTCGTTCATTTCTAGTGCATTTTTTTTTGGTAAATATTCATTTCTAGTTCATTGTTTCTGCATCTCTCTCTCTCTCTCTCTCTCTCTCTCTCTCATATATATATATATATATATATAGAAATGAAGTTATAGAGAGGCTGAAAGGTACAACTCTTAATACCAATACTAGAATATATATCTTTCAATAACAACTTAATCTATTATAAATTTAATTTGTGAAAAATTGTTTATAACAGATTCGTTAGTAACTATCTTGTCACTCATTAGTTCTTTAATTCTATGTACATTGAATTTTATCGTTAATCCATCATGAATACTTTAAACTGTGACATAATCTTTTCATCATAAAAAAATCTATTACACTTCATAGAAAAATCAAAACAATTTATTGTCCCATGACCCTCTAAGATATTGTCCCACAATTATTTTTAGGTTTTGCACTTCTTTAAAAGAAAATAAAACACTACAACAATTTATATCCTTTAGCGATGAACTAAAACACTATAAGTTTAGTTTATATGATAGATTTAGTTAATTATAATAATTACGTTACTAAATACCTTATTACTAATTATTTTTTTCATTCTGTTTACATTGAATTATGTCATTAATTCATCACAAATACTTTAAATTTGTGACAGAATCTTTTCAATACAAAATTTTTGTTAATGAATGGAGTATTTTTCTTATAGTGAAAAAAAAAAGTGTTTAACAAGATGAAAAAGCAAAAACAATTTATATGTTGCACCAGCCCTATCTACTGAGACACAAAATAAAAGTTTTATATGCACACACACACACACACACACACATATATATATATATATATATATATATCTATTGAGAGAGAGAGAGAGAGAGAGAGAGAGATGGTGAATGTTTTGGGCCAAGTGCATTTGACCTTATTGATTCATAAGTTTTTCTGTCAAGATGAAGTCAACCTTTTGACTTTGTATTTTACAATTTCTTTCACTAGGGATCTTATTTTTCCATATGAATATTTTTAAAAAAAATTGTTTTTTCGATCACGTTCGTCCAATTATAATATATATATCTTGGAAGTCAAATGCATAGGCAAGACGCCACCTGGGGCATCTCCGAGCACGACGCCGGCGAATATCAATTCCTTTCTTTTCATAACGGTATAAAATCCTAAGCAAAATCTCTTCTTAATTAAATATAATTATGATGTATAAATTATTATCGTCGCCAACAAATATACTAATATCTAACGTAAGCTGACCGCCGGCCTAAAACAATTAATTAACCATTATTAATACAATATTGCAGTTTAATTACTCATATGTCGTGTAGGCAATTCGGATATTCTATTATACTCATCAATACATGCTACGTGTATTGGTGAGCGGTTGAAATAAAGAAAGAGAAAAACTAATGATATGGTAAAATATATAAAGATTCTCTTTTCTTATCTTAACCTTCCACCAATACACGTGGCGTGTATTGATTAATATAATAGAAGATATAGTACAATTATGCAATAGAGGATCTGAACTGATCTTATAGGGGCGTAAACAAATCACATCAATAATCAAATAAAGTACTGTTTAATTTTAAGCTTGATTTGCCATTAAGGTTGTAGCCCGGTGGTGAGGGTTCGAACCGACATCATTAAAGTCCTGATTTCGAACCCTCTTGTTCTCTCCTCTTTTCCCCTTGAGTGAATGTGTGCGTGTATGAGGGTGTTTTTCTGGTTGTCATTTATAGGGTATCCTGAGGTAATTGTAATAAAAAGAAAAAATTAAGCTTGATTTGAATTTTCTTATCAGATTTATTCGAATTATTTGAGATCGGTCTGATTATTAAATAAGTTGAACTTAAACAAGCTTTAATCATACCACACTATAATCGAGTTTGAGTTGAATGACGTGAAATTTCATTGAACAAAAGAACATTTCCAAACATGGTTTGTTATAATTAACGAACCAATTTCAAACAAGTTTTTATGATCGAATCTGGGTTGAGTATAAAGTAGTTTAATTCATTTTTCAACTCTTACATCGTGATACTTGGTTAATAATAAAATGTCTTCCTGAGAAATTTAATTAGAGCTCGTTTTATTTATATTTCACACAAAAACATCCAAATTAAACATGTTTATAACATCCCGTTTGGAATGTAATTTTATTTCTAACTCTATAAACCTAACATTCTTGAACAAATAATGTCAATATAATTTTCTTTTAAATAAAATCTTTCAGTTTTACAAATACTAAATATACAGAGAATGTGCCTGCAAAGGTAACGAACTAGCCCTAATAAGTTATTCAAAGCATCGTTTTGAAGTCACTCTCATGTAACTATTTTGAATAAAAGTCCATGGCTTTCGAAAGTCAAGACAAATTTTCAAAAAAAAAAAAAATCCAATGATTTAAAATTGGGTTTGACAAGACCAAATATGTACTGTAATAATAAATTTTATTATCATTAATTATATTTGTCATCATTAATGTCACATTAACAATTTAAATATATATGTACCATATATTTATCAACAATGGTCAATTATGATAAGATCCTTTTGAATTAAACTTCCAATAAAGGAAAATTTCAACCAAATATATAATAATTTTGGACCAATCCAACAAATTATGTGGCAAGTGTATTGCACTTGTTAAGTGATTGGTCACTCTCCCTAAATTATCAACAAATTACAGGGTAAGTGTTTTACATTCGCTATATAATAAACACTGGTTCGATTGACTCGAATTTGAAGTAGAATTTCCCATAATACCTAATACTATATATTTTTGCGTGGCGAAGGTAAATGTGAAATATTTGATTGTGAAGAATTTTATGATTGATTTTTTTTCCAAACTAAATAATTTTAAGTTACCTACGTACCAGAGTAAAGATTAAATATTTGAGATCTACCATAGTAAATTAGTAATTATTATCAATATTAGTGATCTACCACTGTAATCACCACAGATTTAGTTAGACTTAAAAGAAAAGATTTTAGGATATCAGTTAATTTATGATGCTAATACAAGAAATATTTTAGGATCATTTAAGACATGGAGGATCCCCATAACTTTGCTCTATACTATATTTTAATACTATTTTGTTGATCACATCCACCTCTAGCTTCTTTTGAAGATCATAATCTAGTTCATATAATATTGGTTTTGATTGCTTCAATGTCTTAAAAAATTTCGACCAAAAAAAAAAAGTCTTAAAAAATTAAAATTGTTTTTAAGGTTGACTTTTTGGTGTAGGATCCCAACTGTATATAAAGCCACCCTTATACATGGAATTGTCCCATGCATTGTAGACACACTGATAATATCACAGAGAGAAAGAGAGAGAGAGAGAGATGAGAAGCATTGATCAAGTGAGCTTGAACAATGGCATGGCCATACCCATAATTGGTATGGGCACCTACTCCTATGAAAATGATAAGAAAACTACTGAGAAGGCTGTCAAAATGGCCCTTAAGGTATGAAAAATTTTCACTTCACATGCGTTTGCGTTGTTTTCTTTTGTGTAATTTTTGGACAAAATGGTCTCTCGAATGTTCGTTTTACTTATAATCTTTCATCAAGGGATTAAAAAAACCACTTTTTCACAAGATAAGAACCCTTACGATGAATCAATTCTCTCACAAAACAGAACATAATCACATGAAACATTCTTAGAAATTCTTATACAAAGTGCTGGTAGAGGCAGTCCATCCCTCAAATATTATATATCTATATAATATCCTATTACATATATATATATATATATGTATATGTTTTTATTAAAATTCAAAATTTTGCCCTCTTACCAGTAACCTGATCATTTTTTTTTTCTAAATTTAGAATTTCTAACTCCGTCCCGGATAATTCTTGCAGCTCGGATACAATCACTTTGACACTGCACAAATATACGGCTCCGAGCCAGCCTTAGGGAATGCGTTGAGGGAGGCCATCTCAAACGGCCGCGTCGAAAGAGAAGGAGTTTTCCTCACATCTAAACTGTGGGGAAGTCATCACCACGACCCCGTCTCCGCGCTAAAGCAAACTCTAACGTAAGTTCTCAAAATCATTACATGCGCGTATCTGACACATATATTTGCGTCGCTGCAGAATATATATGGTTGTAGCATATATATGATACTAAGTTTCGAAGTAGTTAACAAAAGGTATTTCAGGAAACTGGGGATGGAATACATTGACATGTATTTGGTGCACTGGCCAGTGAGGTTGAAGCCATGGGTGAACCACCCTTTGCCAGAGGAAAATGATTTTGAGCAATTAGACCTTGAGACAACCTGGGCTGGCATGGAGAAATGTCTTGAAATGGGCTTGTGTAAGGGTATTGGTGTCAGCAATTTCTCTTGCAAAAAGATTGAAAAATTGCTCCATTTTGCTACAGTCACTCCTGCTGTCAATCAGGTATATATTTATATATATATATCCATTTTTTCGTCTCAACTTATTTCTACGCCACGGTGTAGCCAGAATTTTTTTTCAGCAGAATCGCTAATAAACAAATACATATAGATAAAGTTAAAGAAAAGAAAATAATGGGCCTTTTAAGCCTTATATGTTAACCTAATTCTATATATAATTATATGTGTATGTATATGTGTGTATATATATATATAGTACATACCGATGAATCTGATGATCTAACTCACTACATAAGAATTTTTATTTGTTTTAGTGGGTCCACTAAAAAACAATATTTATCCACTAAAAAACAATATTTATAACTTATAGTTTTTCAATTTGGTCATTGGAGATCACATTCATTAACATGTGCCTCCACCCATGCTTATACGAATTTGGTCTTGAATCCCGCATATGCGTTAAATAATTTAAATTGTATCGTATTTTTAATTTATATTTATATGTAAACTGTGATTAATTTAGATCGTTTAATTTATATACGGAACTCGACATGTAATCCAAACTCATGAATAATTATTTTTTTTCTGCTATATATTGACAGATTTTATGACGTACAATATAGTACGGCTAAGATAACTTGGGGATACTGTAATTTGTCATGAAATAGTAAAATAATACAAGTAGCTAGCCAAATCCAGATGTGTGATATTTTTGGCAATAATCTTGTTTGATTTTGATAAGTTAATTAATTATTAATCTGTGATCCGTACAGGTTGAAATGCACCCAATGTGGAGGCAAACAAAGCTAAGGGATTATTGCGGGGATCACAAGATTCATGTCAGCGCGTATTCGGCACTCGGCGGACCTGGAAATTTCTGGGGATCGACGGCTGTGGTTGAGAATCCAATCATACAATCCATTGCTCTCAAACACAAAGCTACTCCAGCTCAGGTATTGTAATTTGAACCGTCCAGTACATGTATGAGGTCCGAAGCTTGACCTCATACGAAAATTTTACTATTTGTGCTCTCGTATTTTTTTTTTCCCAAAGAGAAGCGATGCTATACGTTATAAAAAATGAAGATATAGGTTAATAATTCAATACATCTATCGATAATCGATGGTCAATAAATAACTAATGAGTTACATATATATTTGGTGGACTTGAACTCTGAATCTATTTTTTTTGTAGGTGGCACTAAAATGGGGATTGTCAAAGGGGTCAAGTGTGATTGTGAAGAGCTTCAGAGAAGAGAGGTTGAAGGAGAATATAGGGGCACTGAATCTCAAATTAGAAGACAGTGATATACTTGAAATTGAGAAGATGGAGGAGAGGAAAATAATGAGAGGAGAATGTTATGTGAACCAAACAACAAGTCCTTACAAGACCATTCAAGATTTGTGGGATGATGAGATTTAAATCTCTATCATCTTATAAAATTAGGACACAGTTGGGAGATATAAGATTCTCTTGCAACGTACCAAAGTACGCAAATTATATATGTAATTTCGCATAATGTAATGGCATAACGTGTCTGTAAGTACAAGAATTTTGGTGAAAATTATGATATGGGAATCCAAAATTTTTGGAGACGAGATGAGTTTTGAACTTTGATGCAAAATATTTTATTTATTTTATTTTATTTTATTTTATTTTTTCCGTTTTTCATTTTATGTTTTACCAATTGGATGAATAACAAGCGTACCAAAACGTGAAATACAGTAACAAAGATGTATATTTGATGCCGCCTATTTGGATATATACTCGATTGGTGTATAAACCATTGGATTGAACATGATGATATTATAATTCTACCTTTTGACATCATCATATTTAGATCTAACGACTAATACACCACTCGAACATATATCCAGATGGGTGGCATCTCATGTTCCTTGACAATAACCATGATTGTGCGTAGATGGAAAATTAACTACGATAACACCTGCTGAGTTATCATGGATATGTACATAACATGGCCACCGAAGTCCAGCGTCCGTATTCATCTCAAAATGATCAGAAATTAGTGGTAGAAACTTGGGTCTTAATGCAAATTAGGTCTTGTACCTATGGTAACGTGGTGGCCCTAGACCAAAATTTTTAGATTATTTCAATTTGTTATTTGTGAAAATAAATCGGATTTCTGTATACCAAAAATTCATTTAATTACTTAACATTGAATTTGGGTGAATGATAAATTAAATGTATAATTAAGTGAATTAATTAAATAGCTAAAATAATTGGAGTGGAGTGTAATGGGAAGGTGAAAAGTCACTTATACTTGTAGTTCAAGTAGCCCCCCAAGTGTTTGGAGGAGAGAGGACCTACATGCTAGTTTATGTAGTAAAATATTTTTTCTTTACTTTTTTGGTAAGGTAAATTTATTAAAAGCCAAAAATAAGAAATATCCAAAAACAAAGAATTCAAGGAAGATCAAGAAAGAAAAAGAAAACGTCCTAAACAAGGCAACGAAACAGATAAAAAAACGCATCGATCAACAAAAAAAATAAAAAGGAAAACATACCAATAATTTAGTTGAACTCAACTTGTTATTTGTGAAAATAAATTGAATTTCTTTACTTTATATTGCGAGTACATTTAAAAAATGTATTTAATTACTCAAAACTAATTCTTGGTGAAGGAGAAATTTAATGTAAAATTAGCTCGTAAGGGGTTAGACCCCTTTAGGGTACCAAAGTGTTTAAACGGGAGATGATCTAGATATTAATGGATTTGATCCAAGCCCGCATGCACTGCTACCCGACGGGCTTGAGCTTGGAAATTGGGTTGAGTTACTAAAACTAATCCAATTTGAATCCAAAACACAGTCCATATTCAACGAACTGGACCAAACGCTTTGAATTCAAACGTGAATGGGTGTGAATCGGTCCAGTCAGACCCGAGATGTCGCACGAACGGACTGACCCCATGCCTCCAAGCCGAGCGGGTACATAGCGAACAGATGCGAATCGGTTGGGTCGCTACTTTTGGTTCTAACAGCCATGATTTTTCAGCTATTATAAATTGGCCCCTACAAAAGTCAGATTCATTACATTTTCATCCGAACGCATTTCTAGTTTTCTGCATTTCAACCCCTAAACATTTCCAAAGCATTATGTCTTCATTTTGAGAGTTTAAAACACTTCAAATTCACTATTTTTTGAGACTTAGAATGCTCCCATATTAAAAAAGAAAAATTAAAAAGAAAAATCATTGTGCCTTGTGAGATGATGACGATTATCGTCGAAACATGAGTTGGCTTAAAGAAAACAGCTTAGGAGGCCGCTAGTATTGGATATGTACTTTCATCCGGCCCAAGGCCTGTTTTATTTTTATTTTGAATTTCAAAACAGACTATTTATTATATATCAATCGATTACATAATTATATTAATAAATTTCAATTAAGAATAAATTATTCTATCAATTATCTGTAATTATGAAATACAAAACACTATTACTCGGTAAACATAAACTAGCATTCAACAATATAATACTCTTGAATGATAGTGCTTAGGGGTGTGATTGGCTTTCGCAGTGGGGTTGATTTTTTTATTTTTTTATTTTTTCTCGTGAGACGATTCGCCGTTCAACAGTGAACTGCCTCAATATACATCTCCTTGCTTCTTTTTTCCAGTGAGAAGGCTAAGTGGACTCCAAAAACTGGTAACCTACTCTAAGCCTTCGGCCCTTTTTCTGATCAGCATTTAAACACTAGTAATATCAGAACCCTTCCAAACATTAGGCTGCAAAAAGTTAAAAACTGAAAAGTGTGCTAATGTTATTGAACTAAAGCTAGAATACTAATTTTTCACAACTAGGGCAACGGTAAATTACAATGACATATTCTTAGCACAAGTTGGGACAACTATACAGATAACCTAGAGCACCACCGCACTCTGCCTCCCTCCGGCTGTGGTGGAGGATTGAGGCAACTCCTATTTGTCTCCGGATATGATGGTGAGTTGACTGCAACAAGAGCAGTCCATGGAGATCACCCATCACCGTAAACTTCATCATTTTCATTAAACTAGTATTTTCAACTGTGACATCTAGATATTTACTGTTGACTGGAACTTGTTTGGAAGTTCATCATTGACAGCACGGTTGGAGTAGAACCACCATTACTACCTCGTCTCATCAATGCCGTGCTGGCCATTCTAGTGTGGAAAAGAAAAGATGTTACTGGAACTGAAACAAGCTCAACAGAATCCCAAGTTGAATTCAAGCCACATGGGTCCAGACCCACAGTTGTTATATGCTCAACATGTTAGCATTGAAAACAACCGTTTACTTCTCATTCAAATATATAGTTAAACAATGTTATAATTAAAATTATAGTAGCCACATCAAATTGCTCCCGTTTATTGATGATGTTATCCAAGTTTTATTGTAATGTTTTTCCAGTTTCCATTAGATTTGGACGATCAACAGGGGTTATTAGTAATTTTGAAACTAAGAGGGGAAGTTTGTGTAAATCAAAATTAGCTTTATGTTCATTATTGAACATGTCTTCCCACATTCAACTACCTACATTGACAGACCATGCACTTGACATGCCTGGCTTGCGTGGTCAACTGCTCTGTCTTAAATCAAATTCATTTTTTTTATATAGATAAATGTCTTAAATAACATTTGATACTATCAGATTGATGCAATTCATGATGCACACAAGGAAGACAATTTTGCAAAGCAAGTCAACATCTGCAACAGAACATACCTTGAATATACCAAGCTATTATCATTTTGTGTCCTGATTTCCTACTGTCTGACCAGCCGATGTTCCCTGCTCAATGCACTGGATAAAGAACAATATCATTCAGAGCAGCAATATGACTGAGCTAATGCGACATACTTTAGTTGTCTGTTGACGGTAAACTTAAAACACAACAATTTACCCTACTTCCTCGAAATGCAGGCAATAAAGAATTAAGCAAAACAATAATTAAGTGATGAAACTTTTATATACTCAAGTTGTGACAATAGTCTGCACTACCTAATTGTTTCCTTGTGAGAGAATCATATATATGCTTTAACACAAGCTCGTAAGTGCTGTTGAATCAAAAGTACTTCAGCATTAGATTTGCTGTAATTTTGGACCTTTGAGTCTTCAATTACAATTCTATTGTTATTTCAGTTCAATCCTATCATGTCCAATACGATAGTCTCATAACCCTACAATTGATATAGTCCTATTCCTAGAATATGTTGGAGTAATCCAAGTCATCCTTTCTTTTTCTCTTCCCTAATAGAATGTCCAATGCCAAAACAACCAGCAACTGAATGTGAAAGTCTAATCCAAGAAGAATGTTACAATGAACACTACAGGAAGGGCGACTTTAACATTTGTCTGGAAAAATAACCAGGTTCCTTTTTGCCGAATAAAGAAGAATATAAATTACCTGAAGAAGATAATTATGTAGCCAATCCAAGGCTTGCGGGAAAGTAGTAGCTGATATGTTGACAACCGTATAACCCTGCTCAAATTGTGAGAAACTCCATGAGCATATGAGTTTCAATGTGTCTGCCAGCATTATGCAGTTCACCACAGAAAATCAGTTGCTCAACAATATCCTAGGGAGCTTACTCAAAAACTTCATTCTAGTTTTGAAAATATATTTCTGAAAGTGACCTTTAACCACCTGAACCCAAACCACACCCCATCCCCACCCTCCAAATAAAGAAGAAAAAGAGAGAGGTTTTTTTTGTTTCTCCTATCTTTAGGCGGTAATACAGAAGCAAAGGTGTCAACAAAGTTTCAAGATTGGATACCATTAACACAGCAGCACCAACAAGTTTAGCATAGCACTAGGCTAAACAACATCGAATAGGCAAAAGTTTTGTACTTGCAAAATCACTGTTTACAATGTTATACAGAATGTTTCTATCTACTACCGAGAAGTACGGGATGATTTACTCGGACGCAAATAAAATAAACCAAATCACTTGAGATATTCCTGACAATTTCTTGCATAATAACAAAAACTACCGTAACAGAGTGGCCTAGTATGATTACTGCTGGTTAACAACTGAACGCCTCAATCAACCTTCCATAACCCAAATTAAGTCCTGAGTTCTCACTTCTCACAATAAGCTGTAAATCCTTGTTTACCATCTAATACCTAGGTTAAAAGGTTTCAAATGATCATACCTGCGACTTAAATGAACAGAGATAGTGCTGGATTGTTTTCAAGTTGCTAATTAACTTATCCTTGTCCTGGAAATAGAAGGCAACACAGATGTCAAAGACTTTTTTGAGGCATAGACAACAGAATGCAGGAGCAATATCTAAAGGAGTTATATGATGAATACATATTATAAAACAATATATCCCTGATTCTGGTACAACAAGCTCATATTATTCTAGAGAAAAACAAAATTGCCAAATTCACTACCACTCAGGTCAACACAAACAGTTAAAAAGATGCAGATTGTATATGTAAATCCTGTATTTCCTAGTCCTAATATAGCCATCCACCAGAAAACTCTGGAATAGTGAAAATATAAACGAGGCCATTTGATTTTGGTGGTCCTCAATTGGTTTTAAGGTAGATTGTTTGAAGCTTCAGAATGGACCTGACAAGAACTGCACGGAACAGAGCACAATAATGACAGTTCCAAAGACTGCTATGAACCAGAAAACATGATGATTCAGTCCATAATATGATAAATACAAAATCTAAGTTGGGGTTAGTGACCACAATAAGAGATTACCGATTACGTAAAGTATTTAACAAAAACAGGCAGCAGCTCATTTTGAAAGAAATTGTACAGCCATTTCATACAGTTTGCGAGCAAACCAAAAATAATTATGCCTGCATTAGTTCAGAGGTCAACCTGTATTTCGTACTTTTCACTGTTACGAGTAGATACCCACTCCTCTAGCAAAGCCTGTGACAAATCAATAAACTTATGTAAAAAGAAGAGAAAAAATATCACGAAGAAAAATATGATGCCAACACAATAGCTAAGTTTTTAAAACTTATTGACCCATTATGATACCTCACAAACCGAGATTGCAATTTCAGTAAACCAGAAATGCCAAAACTGCCAATTGCATATCAGAGACTAAGCTTAATTGTCCTCTCAACCTTGCCCTTCATTAGTCATGTTAGTTTGAATTGTTTATATCTCAATAGTTGCACATTTTTTTGTAAATTATTAAATTTATAGACATGCTGATTATTGATCTTTTGATCTTCTGGTCATGTAAAAAGCGATAGCTTTTGAGCTATAGAAAATTAAGCCTTTCACTCTGATTATAAGGAAAAACATGAAAAGCAAAAGCAAATTTTGGCACACCTTATGATCAAATTCAGACATTTTTAGGATTATAGGAATAATAATGGGTTCAGGACCAGACTTCTCCTTAGTGACTGCAGGATCCTCAACTGGTGCAGCATCTTTTACCTCTTTTCCTGTAAGGATAGGTAGAAGTTAGAGCTAAACTGTTAAACTTGCAATACAAAGGAGAGAGAAAGAGAGAGAGAGAGAGAGACTTTGGCTTGGAAAGTACAGTAGTGATGGTCCAATCTAACACTAAAAATGGAGACTATAACCACAAGAAAGAATGATAGTGTTCACCTTTACTGTCAGGTTTGCTGCCACCTATGTCAACCGACTTAAGAGCACCCGAAACCAAATCCACAACAGATTTTGGTTTCTGTAGCGTATCACTCTGAGTACGCGAACTGTCATTGTCTTGACTGCCACATGAGGCAGTAGACTCTTTCTCAGCTGAGCTTTCATTTTTATTTTTGCCAGAGGACTTCTCGCCATCTTTTTTGGGTAAGGTGGTTGATGATTTATTGTCTTCATTCATTAAGTATATACTAGGATCCAAATGTATGCCCTGTATTTGTTACAGAAAAAACTTAACATATATCAGCACAGAGGCATAATTATAAGTTGGATTCACAAGCACATATCCAGAGTAACAATCCGCCAAAAAACCCTAACATGTTTCACGACTTGGGTACTTCTTGGTAGCAGCTTCATGTTGAAGACAAACCTACCACTGCTAACTATATGAATAAGATCATCTATATATCATTCTTTAAATAGTAAACAGGGCTGTGCTTTCTGTTATAGTCTTCCAACAGTCTGATGTAATTAAAAATATAATGTCAATGATGTAAAACACAATGTATAGTGAAAAGCGATACATAAGGCAAAGGTAACAATTACCA
The DNA here is from genome assembly GCA_026212405.1 of Petrea volubilis. Classification (NCBI taxonomy): domain Eukaryota; kingdom Viridiplantae; phylum Streptophyta; class Magnoliopsida; order Lamiales; family Verbenaceae; genus Petrea; species Petrea volubilis. Next base: position 18,984,041 of record CM047883.1, on the reverse strand, counting down.
GCAGTAACTCAGAGACATACAATGCAGTCAGTCTAGCAGGATGTAGTTTACCTCAATAATAATTGGCTTTCCATCCTTCATTGCTTTCTTCAAATCACCAGCCAACCCTATTTGGAATATTATTATGAGACACGCCTTAGTCCTTGAAATGCTTCAGGGTAAAAAAAGTGGAGCTATTCATTACCTTTACGGACAATCCGGCATTCTCTGCAAAATTCAGTTACTAACTCCTCGGAGGAGCTGAAATCTCGTGCCCATACAGGGGAAGATGATAACGGTGCACTGATTTGAAAACATAGGAGCATCAATAATATAATATTATGCAGCATAGCACAAGATTTCCTCCACTATTGGATAGTTATGGTTTGCAAAAGTAAGAAAAAAGAAGAATTATTTTAATAATACATGGCAAAAGTTATGAATTTCAATCAATTTGATGAATAACGAATGGATCTCAAACCACCAAATAACAATGTATTGACTAGATTCCACCTTCTCAAATGGATAAAGGCAATTTTTCTTCAAATTAAACTGGCACTTAATTGAGCAATCCATGCATTAAGTTCAACTACTTCGCCTTGTTGACTTGATTAGGAGCATTCGTAAACATGCATCTAAGGTAAACTAAGTTGGATAGTTACTCAGAAATCTGTCAGATATCATAGTTTTACTAACAATTGCTAGAAAGTGTTAAGAGAAAAACAATGGGCCAAACAGTTGCATACTCTGTCGCTGTGCGCAGTAACTCATACACCATATCTGTCTGTAACATTAAGAAATGTATAAAAATCAGTAGAAGACCGAAACTAATTTAATAGCATGAAGTATTGCCGGCAACTCTCGAACAGAGATTCTAGCAAATACTGCTACATGTACAAAAGAGGCTTACCTGCAAAACATTTGGCAGGTTTAGTCTTTGTGCAAGTTGAGTAGCAATCGTAGACTTTCCAACGCATGCAGTCCCACATACAAGAATAACCAGTGGTACTCTTAGATGATGAAATCTAAAGATAAAAAAGAAAATTAAGATGAAAAAATCAAAAGCAGGAGCATTAGAACTAAGCAGCGTCTCAACAGTTCATCTCTTCTACACATCTATGGATCAATAAACTAGAAATTTTTATGGTGTATCATGAGTAAAATGCAGGTTCTTGAGCACTTCAGGTTTCAACACAAAACAAATACAAAAAAGTGACTGACCGTGTCATCATTTTATATCTGTTTATATACTCTTCCCCATAACCTCGCCGCTCCATGAGCTACAGGGAATGAAGAAAGATTTATGAAACTCATTTGACGGATGTTTAAAGATTTTTCATCCACAAAGCAAATAATAAAAGACAACAAAAAACGAAGAGAGAAGAAGGATAGAAAAACAAAGGAGAAAAACACAAAAACAGTCTAGACATTCTATCTGGATGAGATATCTTCCTAAATGATTCAATAAAACTGCATTAACAAGCAAATGTAAATCATTCACAACTAAATGTCAAAACACATCGAAACAGTATCCAGCTAGACAACATATCTCACTAGTTGAAACATAAAAAATTGTGATACCCAAGAGTTTTGGAGTAGAATCCGATTGCAATTATCCTAGACAGCATAAGTGACCTCAGTAAAGTTAAATGGCTGAAAGATGCCGAAATCAAGATCAAGAATAGCACAAATGCAACACACCTTGAATAAGTTAGCTTCGAGGTCAGACTGCGAGCTGCAAAACGATTAACATAAAAGTTACCCTAGCAGAATTTCCTAACAGTATAGACCCAATAAGTAGGTGTAATATGCCAGAACATACACGTCAAGAAGGCTGTTATCTATAAGAAGCTTCTTGAGTTCAAGAGCGATCTTAATAGCTACATGATTGGGTATCTGCAATCAAAAACAAACAGAATCCCAAATCAGAAAGACTAACACTAAATATTACACTTATTCTGGGAACATAAGAGAAAAATGATGAAGGTTAGCAAAAGGGTTCACCTTGGTGACAGTCAACATTCTGCTGAGCAAAAATCGGGAGAGAACGTAATAGTGATCGGCGTTGTCACCCAACCACACCTTCACCTAAATACAAGAAAAGGGTGCGCAATAAATATAAATTTGGCATTAAAAAAATCATTCTTGAACAAAATTTGAGATTGTAATTAGTGTATAAGCTCAGAATATGAAGATTAATTTGATCGAGATTCGAACCTTGACAAAATCATATTTGGACGAAGCGTTTCGAGTGGAGAATGGGAACGAGGATCCGTATTTATTTCGCTCGTCAAAAAAATCTACTTCTTCATCATCATCTTCCTCTTCTTGTAGCGGGTTTTTGCCAGGGTTTTCTATTGCCACTCCTTTGCCTTTCCTCATTCTTTTTTCACTATCTTCAATTTCCTGCTTGTTTTCCTTCGTTAGGATTTCAAGCAGGCAACAATGGTGGAACCCTGGGGGTGATTTCAAATGGCTGCTCCTGGAAAAGGAATAAAAAAGTTTTTGTGGAGATTGGTATAAGAACTTCAGAGAATTGGTTATTAGTGTGAAAAGAATTAAGAATATTAAAAAAAAAAAAAATTGAACAATAGCATCCAACTTAATTGTTATTATTTACTAAATTAAGAAACGATCATCTTATTGTGATGCATATAATAATTATTTTATTTATCATAGTTCATAATTATATTATATATTAAAATTTCATTCGGAGTTATTATCAAATGCAAAATATTGTATGAACATTCTTTGACTATAGATGGAAAAAGACCTCTTATTATAAATACTTCAATTAAAATTTCATATTTAATTGTAGATGTTTCTATGTACTGGAATGATCCAGGCACCATGGATTGGAGCCATGCTCTGCAGTTGGATTGAGTGGGGATTGAGACTGGAGAAGTTAAAATTTGTTAGATCAATATTATTAAATTGAATTGATTAAATTGTACTTGATTAATATTTAGAAAACAAGTCATCTTTTATCATTAAAGGTAAAATAGTACTTTTATTGTTAATACAGCCTAACTCACAAAAACAAACTAATATCACAATACAATTCAAATATAATTGGTGGACTCAACAACACAAATTAAAAATGACAGCCCAATTACCATTATCTAATATAAATCAAAGTCTATATTTACCACACCTCAATCCAATCTGATGTGGTCGGATTTTGTCCTGCGGTACACGTCACTTCGTCCTGGGAGTAAGTGTCCGAATCCGGTCAGGTATATCCGAGTAAGGGTGACTGAATGCTGGTCGGGTCCTGTTCTGCAAGGATGGAGCACACGTGAGACTAGCCGGAAGTGTCTCCGGCGAAGACCCTCCGACGCTCAAGTCAGAATTCGGGCAGGTGAACAGTAAATAATGTTCAGCGTATTAGTAGATAAAAGTTGTCTTACCCAATGACTAGTGTCGTCGTACTATTTATAATAATAAAAAATAGGTGGGCCGGGCCAGAATTAGGTTGGCCCAATCCCGTTGCTGGTAACGGGCACTCGTCAGGACGCGCTGCGGGCGCGTGGGGTGCGTTCCTTGTTCGAGGAGTATTGACTCCGAGGAGAAAATATGGTGGACATCGAACATGTCGTTTCATCGAGGGGGTGTGGCGAGCTCTGGCCGAACAAGGCCGCCAAAAGAAAAAGACTGGGCCTGATCGGGATAGGCCTGACACGCGGCGATAGGGGGATGGCGGCATGTGCTGACCAGGATCCGACGTGTAAGCTGAGGAGGCGCGTACGTGGCCAGGGTGGATTTGGCCTCATCATTAGCCCCCCCAGTTCTTGGTCTGACCGATCCTCGTGATACGGGCAGACCGGAGACTGTTCGAGGAGATAGCGCCTACGACATCGCTCAGGAATTATCGGTCAGGAATTGGCGGTAACTTCGAAAATTGACCGTTGGGATGTGACCGTTGGTAATAAATGCTGGCGACTGTTGGACTTTCCGAGGAATATTTTTACCGCCCTATAAATAGGGGCTCCGGGCGTGACTATGGGCGCGTCATTTTACAATCGAGCTGAAGTTTCATTCCGAGCATAATCTGAGAGCACCGAGCACACGGGAATCATTTCGAGCAGACAAACACTCCTTTCGACCAGTCAAACCTAGGTATTCCCCTTTTTCCGAACTGTTTCTTTCTTGCTCTTCATTTTCGTTAAACAATCCCTAGATATGAGCCAATCCGTGGATAGCTCGGATAGTCAAAATAGGTTGGTAGGGTCCCCGACCGAAGGGGGTTTAAGCGACGTGAATCTGTCGACCTCCGTGGAGGCAGAAGCCTTTTTTGAGGGGGCATCATCTCGTTGCCCGGGCGAGGCGAGCACCAGTCGGCCCCGAGGGGGTGGTAAGAGCCCGAGCAGGGTTGAGGAGATGAGGCGGTGCATGGAGGCGGAGAGAGGGGAAGTCCTTCTTCCGATGGGCGATGTGCCAGTTCCCCCATGGAGGTCTGCTCCCGGAGAGGAGGGCCCATCCAGTCAGGCTCCTCCTCGGGGGAGAAGAAGGGCCATCGCCGGGAACCAAACCACAGTGAGTTGGGGAAACATCATCGCGAACAACACTGAACGGGATCGAGAGAAGATAATGAATCACTACATCCGAGATTCGTTCAGCGTCACCTGGCCGAGCAGGGAGGATTCCATCACGAATCCCCCCGAGGGGTGCATTCCCATTCATTATGCTCACATCGAGAACGGGCTCAGGTTTCCGATCCCGGCCTTCATCTCCACCATCCTGAATCGGTTGAACCTAAGCCCCATCCAACTGACCCCAAACTCCTATGCTTCGATATGTGCCTTCGTCGTTTTCTGTCGTTGCACCGGGCACACCCCAACAGTGGCTAACTTTTCCGACTTGTATCAAGTCAACCATTCGAGCAGGTCATCCCCGGACGATGAGTTTAATTGCTTTTTCGTCAGCGCCAAAAACGGGAGAAAACTAATTGAAACGGCCTCATCGTCGTACGGGGCGGATTGGAAACAGAAGTGGTGTTACGTACACTCCGAAGAGCAATGGCCAGTTAGGAGGGTGCATAACCCGGAGGCGAGGAAGCTCTCCCTGGCCGGGCTGGGGTCGAGTAGTTGGACAAGGGAGTGGGTGCTCAGCCAGAAGGCCCTGGGTTTATTGAGCCCCACCTTCCTCACCCAGGAACATTTTCTAGTAAAGGCCGGGCTCTCACCGGCCAGGCTTGATGTCGATCATATTACTTTTGGTATTATTTATTGCATGTTTCTACTCGAATATTCATGTCTCTATGCTCGATTATCTTCTAATCGGTTGGTTCTCAATTCCGTAGATCTCGGCGTATTAGGAATGGGACGCATGAACTTAATCTCCAAGGTGGCCGGTGGAAGGAGGAGGCCATCTCCCCCCTCGGAGGATGCCCGAGCCATGACGGCGGCAACTGGTGCTCCGAGGATATCGGCGCAGGCACAGGCACCAGCTCAACCGGCCATCGATGTGGAGGAGACGCCTCTTGGCCGGAAAAGGAAAGCCCCGGACTCCACGCCACCGACGAGACCAACGGGCCCGCTCCGAAGAAACCCGTCTCAAAGTCGGCCAAAGGCAAGAGTCTGGCTGATGGCTCCGGGTATTCATCGGAAGAGCTGGAGGTGTTGAACTATCCGGACGCCCCGGAACCTCGATTCGGCCCCAAATATGGGTGACCTCGATCCGACCGTAGCATCTTCGGAGGGACGAGCAAAAGGTTGCGATGAGGAGTTTCCAAAACGCCGTTTTTAAGGCCGATCAGGTCAGCCTGTCCGAGATCGATGATGCGGAGCTGGCCTTGAGCAGTCGCCCAGGACATGAACACTCTTCAGCAAAGGGTGTTCCATGGCCGTCGTCGGCTAGAGGTCAGCCGGGGCGCGCTGTGATAAGGCCGAGCGGGAGGCCTCGAGGAAGCACCTCCAGGCGGATTTAGATGAAGAGCGGCAGAAGAATCAAGTCGCTCAACGGGAGATCGCCGCAGCGCGGGGAAAGACTCAGGCCTTGGAAGAGCGACTCGAGAAGCTCGAGCTGGACTTCAAGACCAGGGAGTCCTCGTTGGAGCAAGAAGTTAGACTCCTGAGGGAGAAGGCCAAGGAGGGCCCTCGTGCAGGGCGAAGAGAGGGCCGCCGCTCGATGAGGACCGAATTGATGGCCTCGGTTCCCGACTGGGAGAGACAAGCCGTCAAGCGGTTCGTTCGAGGACCGGTGTTCGAGTATGCTACCATCCTCCGCGTGGCGAACGATGCCTCCCTCGGATTTGGAAAGAGCCTTCAAGCAAGCTGAAGGCGCGCGGTGTTATCCCCGCAAGATTTTTCCATGGAGGGGGTACGCATTGGTCTGAACGATGCCGGGGTAGGAGATAACGAGGATGACGAGGCGCTGCCGGCGTATGAGGGCGCAGAAGTTCGCCCAAGTGATATCCATCGTGGAGAGGCAGGTGCGCAATAAGGAGCACAAGCGTTTAGGGGAGCCTCTCTCACCGGATTGTGGAGCCCGATGATCCCATCGTCGTGGACCAAGACGGGTCACCTTCGCTGGCTGACAAGTGCCCCGTCAAATGCAGGTGCTGCTGGCGCTGGGGCCGATCAAGCCGTGGAGGCGGCCATCGAGGAGGTGGCCAAGGAGATAGATGGCGCTTAAGCCATAGGATTATAGGCCGGCAGGATGCCACGAGAACATATATTTTTGTTTGTTGGTTTTTTTTTTCTCTTTTTTGTGAACTTATTATGATCGATGAAATGTGTGTGAATGGTGTAATGGAATTTTTATGCCACCATACAAGCGGCCATGGGGTCGAAATACTATTTTCATGCTCATTTTTCATTTACTAGGTTCAGCCCTCGGAAATACATGTTCTTTAATCCGGTAAGGGAGCATAAAATGTCCAATAATAAATAATAGTAAAAAGGAACTTTGAGAACTTTGAGAATAACTTGATAATCAAAAATCGAGCTGGGGTGAATAAAGTTTGTGCATAAATGGCGTGTTTTAGCCGGAATCTTATTCGATGATAATGATGTAATTATTAAAACAGTTGAAATAGAATGCTCCACGCGAGCTAGTTTACACCGCGATGTTTTTACTCGGGCCATTATCATACGTAGAACCGTCTGAGGTTCGTGGCGTCCAAGGACGGGCAGTTCCCTTCCCGACATGTCCTCGAGGCGATAGGCGGTTGTTTTTGCAAACCTTGGTCACTTTGAACGGACCATCCCATTTAGGGTCCAACTTTCCCACCGGGTGAGAGACCTCGACCTTCTTGGTGACCAGGTCTCCGATCTGGAATGTCCGAGGACGGACATGGCGATTGTAAGCACGTGCCGTAGATGCCCGGAAGTTGTCCATCCTTCGAAGGGCGGCACACCTTCTCTCTTCGGCGAGGTCGAGCTCGGTCAGGCGAGCGTCGACGTTGGCGATCTCGTCGAAGTGCGCAACCCTAGCAGATGGGTGCAATACTTCGGCTGGTATAACGGCGTCGGAGCCATAAACCAAGGCGTACGGGGTGTCGCCCGTCGCAGTCCGAGGAGTGGTCCGGTATGCCCAAAGCACGCCTGGGAGCTCGTCGGCCCAATTGCCCTGTGCGCCGGACAGGGCGGTCTTGAGTCCGTGGAGAATTGTCCGGTTAGTGACTTCGACTTGACCGTTTGCCTGAGGGTTCCCTACTGAGGTGAAACGCTGCTCGATTTTGAGGCTGTTGCACCATTCCCTCACCCGATGACTTTGGAACTGGGTTCCGTTATCGGAAATGACGACCCTGGGGAGTCCGAAGCGGCAGATGATGTTTTTCCAGATGAAAATTTTGACAACCGAGTCGGTGATCTTCGCAACAGCCTCCGCTTCGGCCCATTTGGTGAAATACTCGACGGCGACAATCACGAACTTCCTTTGCCCGGGTGCTTGAGGGAACGGACCGAGGATATCTATTCCCCATTGGTCGAATGGCCAAGATACCTCCACATTCACCATCGGAGCGGCAGGCTGGTGGACTAGATTGGCGTGCAATTGGCAGGCTCGGCATCTTCGGACGAAGTCGAAACAATCTTGCATGAGATTAGGCCAGAAAAACCCTGCCCGTGATACCTTTTTGGCCAAGGACCTTGGCCCAGTATGGTTTCCGCAACACCCTTGGTGTATCTCTTCGATAACTTCCCGGGCCTGCTGTGTGTTCAAGCACCGTCGAGGAGGACCATCGAAGCTTTTCCTAAACAGGCGTCCCTGCCCGTCGAGGGCGTATCGAGAGGCCTGTTTCCGAAGTCTTTTGCTTCGACGGGTCCTCGGGGAGAATTCCGTCCTTCAGGTAGGTGATTAGTTCCGCAATCCAATCCCTCCGGGGGTTCGACGAGAGTATGCACTGTCGCGTCACCGACCCCGGTCAAGGTGTTGGCGAACTCATAAGGTTATTCGTCTTCTTTGGGTCCCTCTCATCAAACTGGCTAGCTTCGACAGTGATCCGCCCTATCATTTTCTGTCCGGGGGATTTGCTCGAGAGAGAACTTGCGAATTTTTCTTTCAAACTTGTTGACCTCCCGAGGTACTCGTCATCGATGTACTTCACGGCGCCGTACTTGCCTGCAACTGCTCGGCCACCAACTGTGAATCGGTCAAGGCGACAAGTTCGTCCACGCCCTGTCGAGGGCAATCTTCATCCCCGCGGCGAGGGCTTCGTACTCAGCTTCGTTGTTGGAACCGGGAATTCAAAGGCGAATGGCGAAATCGAGTCGTTGCCCAACTCATCCCGCCAGATAAACCCCGGCTCCCCCACCTGTGTTCGTGGAGACCTATCGACCATCAGGGCCACGGAGTTTTCGTTCCGCTTCTGCCCTCGGGGCCACCTCTCCTAAGAAATTGCCAGGACCTGGGCATGAATCGCGGTCCGTGGTTGGAACTGATATCGAACTCGCCGAGCTCGACGGCCCACTTCACGAGCCGACCAGAGACATCGGGCTTGGCCAATACCTGCTTTAGTGGCTCACTGGTTAGGACCACAATGGTATGGGCCTGAAAGTATTGCCCAACTTCCGGGCGATAGTGGCCCAAGCAAGGGCGAGCTTCTCGATGGCCAGTTAGTTCCGTTCAGGGCCTGGAGGAGTTTGCTGAGGTAATACACCGGGTGGTGTACCCGATCCTCCACGTGCACTAGGACACGAGCTGACTGCATTTGGGGATACCGCCAGGTAGGCATAAAGGGGCCTCCCCGGAACTGGTTTTTCGACAGCAGAGGGGGCTCGGTCAGGTATCTTTTTACTTCGAGGAGCGCGTGCTGGCATTTCCTCCGTCATTTCCAATCCGGCACCTTCCTAATGCTTTAAAGAATGGGAGGTTCCGATCCGCTGAGCGGGATATGAACCGATTGAGGGCGATTATGCGCCCTACTAGCCTCTGTACTTCCTTCACTGAGCTAGGCGGCTCGATGTCGAGGATGGCGCGAATCTTCGCGGGGTTGGCCTCGATCCCCCTATGGCTGACAATGTACCCGAGGAATTTCCTCCTCGGACGCCGAACGTGCACTTGTTCGGGTTGAGTTTTAGGCCGTATTTTCTTAGGATCTCAAATGTTCGAGCCAGGTGCCCGAGATGGTCGGACCCCCGCTCACTGCGGACTATCATGTCGTCGACGTACACCTCGACGGTTCTCCCGATCTCTTCCCTGAACATGAGATTCACAAGTCTCTGATACGTAGCTCCGGCGTTTTTTAGCCCGAAGGGCATCACGAGGAAGCAATACGTCCCCGTCGGGACGACGAACGACGTCTTCCCACGATCCTCCTCGGCCATGTAGATCTGGTAGTAGCCTTGGAAGGCGTCCATCATGCTCATCAACTCGCACCCCGCCGTCGAGTCAACGAGTTGGTCTATCCGAGGAAGGGGATAGTGATCCTTAGGGCAGGCTTTGTTGAGATCGGTGAAGTCGTTGCACATCCGCCATCGGCCATCGCCCTTGGCAACGACGACGACGTTGCATAACCATTCGGTGAACTGGACCTCCACAACGTAGCCTGCCTCGAGGAGCTTGTTGACCTCCTCCTCGATGATCCGGTTTCGAGCTTCACAAAATATCCTCTTTTTCTGCCTCACCGGCCTGAACGATGGGTCCGCGTTGAGGCGATGAACAATGACTTCGGGATCGATTCCTGGAAAGTCTGAGGCCTTCCAAGCAAAGACATCGGCATTTGCCCGGAGGAAGTCGACCAACATGACCTCGTGGTGCGGCTCGAGGGTCAATCCTACCGGGTGGTCTTGGAGGGATCGCCCTCCACGAGCTGGATTGTCTTGAAATCTTCTGCTGGCGCCATCTTTTCTTCCTCTAGCCTCTCCGCTTTGCCGGGTCGATTTCGGAGGACTCGGGGATGTCCATTCGTGAAGCGGCTGCTTCGACTAGTCGGGGTGTTGGAGGCTTCTTCCCTTCGACGGAGGCCGAGTAACACTTCCAGGCGTCTAGGATCCGACATGTGACTTGCCCGACCCCCGCGGGCGTGGGGAACTTCATCTTTAAGTGGTACGTGGACACCACCGCCCTAAACGCATTAAGAGCGGGTCGCCCGAGGATGATGTTGTAAGCAAACGGAGCATCAACTATTAGATACTGGACCATCATAGTCTTTCTTTTCGGGGCCTCCCCCAACGAGGTGGGCAGTTTGAATCACCCGAGAGGGACCACCTCGGAACCCCAAAGCCGACGAGAGGGGTCTGCACGGGGGAGAGCGTGTATCCTCCTAAGTCCATCTTGGCGAAGGTGTTGGCGAAGATGATGTTGGCGGAGCTCCCATTGTCGATCAGGGTCTTTGCCACGGAGTAGTTGGCTACGTCCAAATTAATGACCATTGGGTAATCCGGTGTGTCCTCCAGTCCTTCTGTCTTCGGGATGTGTGCAAGATCAAGATCGGAGAATTCGAGTGACTCCGACGTCGGCGTCGCTACCTCTGATACGGTGTTGACGTGCAGCCTCTCATGGTAGTAGCGCTCTTCGATACGGTATCGGGCCTGGTCGAGGCGCCTCTCCACCTGTCTTCTTCTGCTCTTAGTGTCTCCACCACTAGGTCCTCCCGCAATGGTGTGGATCATCCCCCTGACCGGGAGGTTATCCTGTGTGGCAGGTGTTTGTCGTCCCGACCGGATGGCGTGTAATCTCGTCGAGGAGAGCGAGACCGAGTCCTCTTCAGCGGCTCGTGTTCATCGTCCATGGTGGACGGGGAGTTACATCGGCGGCTTCCCTCACCCTGGCGACCCTGTCCTTGCTTTTTCACGTATTTCTTGATCTCCGGACGGCCCAGGTCGATGAGGCGCTGTATTTCTTTCTTGAGGGCATAGCAGCCCTCGGTGTCATGATTTCCCACTTGCTTATGGAACGCACAATATTTGTTTCCTCTCGGGGGGGCTCCGTCCGCGTCCTGGATCTTCCTTGGTCTTCGGAAAACCGTCGGGTCGCTGGCGTTGATTGTGGCGAAGATCTCTTTCCTCGACATGACCAACGGGGTGAGCTCGTTGTCTCGTCGTCGGTCCTTCCTTTCCCCGACCTCTGGCCTCCTTTTAAACCTCATGTCCTCAACATTCATGTGTTGTTGAGCGATGGACATGACTTTCTCCATGGTGGCAGGGCGCTTCCTGGCCAAATGGTCCGAGCATGCTTGATTTCGGATGGCCCCCATGATTACGTCGAGGAGGAAGTCCATCTGGACGCTTTCGACCTTGAGCAGCTCGGTGTTGAATCGGTTAAAGAAGTCCCTCAGAGACTCACCCTCCTTTTGCCGAATCTTATGCAAATGGGATGGGGGCAGCTTCGCTAGGCTTTTCGTCTGGAAATGGTTGACGAACTTTATCGCCAAATCGGCGAAACTTCTGATCGAACCTGGGGCTTGGCGGACGTACCATTGCGAGGCTACTCCCTGAAAAGTCGTAACCAGCAACTTCGCGGCGAAGTCGTCGTCGATCATGTGCACGCGCATGGCGTGTTTGAATTGTATTAGGTGTTCTTTGGGATCGCTTCTCCATTGTATCGGGGCAGGTCGGTCGGGATTCGGATCCCTCTGGGTGCTCGGGCTCGTTGAAGGTCTGCGGTGAGCGGGTCTGCCTCGTCCGGCACAAAGTATCGCTGAGCCGACCCCTGTCCGGAGCGGTGGTGAGATACCTCCTCGAGCTTCCGGTTAAGGTCTTCCATCCGATGCGAAAGTTCCCCAACATCATCACGGGATCTTTCGCCGCGGCGGACCTCATCGATCTTCCTCTGGATCTCTGTGGCCTGGTGGGAGATTTCCTCCAACCGCTCTCTGTGACTCCGTGCAGGGTGTCCGGAGGATGCCCCCACAGAGGATTCGTCGACTTCCTCCGCCAGTCGAGGAGGTGGGGGCCGTCTCTCTCTGCGGACCTCCCTTGTCGGGGGGATCCGTTCGCGCACCCGCGCATCATCCCGCTCGGCGTCGGTTGCCCGAACACCTCGCGGGGGGCGAATTTCCTCCCTCATGGGATGAGGGTCTTCAGCAGTGGCAACCGGGGCGGGGACTGGGTTCATCCGCCTGATCTCGTGTAAGAGCGTATTAAACTGATCCGCCGTTAGAACGACGAGGTTCTGCCCGGCGGGAGGGTAGGTGCTGGCCCAGTGACTTGCGGAATTGGCGTGGGGTAGTTGGTTTGAGTCTCGGGGCCCGGATTGGTGGTGGATTGTGGGGCCATCGACTCTGTTCCAGTCCTTCGCGTGTTTACCATTTTCTCACTTGCTCGAGTAGGCCTCCTTCTAGCGCCAAAATGATGTGGTCGGATTTTGTCCTGCGGTACACGTCACTTCGTCCTGGGAGTAAGTGTCCGAATCCGGTCAGGTATATCCGAGTAAGGGTGACTGAATGCTGGTCGGGTCCTGTTCTGCAAGGATGGAGCACACGTGAGACTAGCCGGAAGTGTCTCCGGCGAAGACCCTCCGACGCTCAAGTCAGAATTCGGGCAGGTGAACAGTAAATAATGTTCAGCGTATTAGTAGATAAAAGTTGTCTTACCCAATGACTAGTGTCGTCGTACTATTTATAATAATAAAAAATAGGTGGGCCGGGCCAGAATTAGGTTGGCCCAATCCCGTTGCTGGTAACGGGCACTCGTCAGGACGCGCTGCGGGCGCGTGGGGTGCGTTCCTTGTTCGAGGAGTATTGACTCCGAGGAGAAAATATGGTGGACATCGAACATGTCGTTTCATCGAGGGGTGTGTGGCGAGCTCTGGCCGAACAAGGCCGTCAAGAAAAAGACTGGGCCTGATCGGGATAGGCCTGACACGCGGCGATAGGGGGATGGCGGCATGTGCTGACCAGGATCCGACGTGTAAGAGGAGGCGCGTACGTGGCCAGGGTGGATTTGGCCTCATAACAATCAATTACAAACAAAAAGAGCACATTGTTAATCAAAGAGTAGTTTTTTATCTTTAAAGAAAAAATTGAAATAAATAATGTTACCCGAGCGTTCACATGTTACGTAATGCCATAGTAGTTATTAGTTTTTTCTTAACAATATTTTTCACTCATGTCGATCAGTGTTGTTTTTTGTTTTTTTAATGGAGTACAGCGATTCAAAAAGTTTATGCGTTAATTTCTCGTTTGAGTGACAGGTGAGCAGGGGACTTAAATTAATTCGTGCATTTGGAGTTCAATGGAAAATTCATACTCTACGGAGGGGATGACAATGGTATGAGTTTAAAATATTAAAGAATCAAAGAAAAGTGTGTTATTTTACACCCACAACATACACGCGAGAGAGAGTAGGAAATGTAAATTCTTGGACTCCATTTATAAATCAAAGGAGAGAGTTACGTAGGCCTTAGAACACACAAGTATCACCATGTTTAATGCACTACACAAAGGCCCCCTTTTGATTTGTTATAATACGTTGTAATACAATAAATAGCACAATTTCTAAATTCCATATTTGATTCGTAATTTATCATGTATTGAATGCCTCAATCCATGATACCATGGATTGAAGCCCATCATTTAGGGATTCAGTCTTAGGGGGGGGGTATATGAGGAAGTTAGAATGTATTGTTAATATTCCAAAATTGGAATTTACTAAATTGTCCTTTGTTATAAAAAAAGTCAGCAAACCAATGAAAAATAATTTTGAGGGCAAAATGGAACTTTTGCATATAATCCAATGTAATCACAAAATCAAACGAGATTTATATATCCTTGAAATTTGAGCATGGACTGAATCCCAAATCAAATATGGCATTTCAACTACAATTATCCAAACCCACCAACCACTCAATATAAATATATACATTATCCAATCCACCCAATCAAAAGGGGCCAAGGCTTCATTTGATTCGTTGTATTATTATATAATATATATTTAATCATTGGATGAATCAAATTTGATTCATTATACTATCAATAATAAAATCCTATGATTCATGAATACATTACTAAGTTCATAATTTTAAGTAATATTCAATCTCATGGAAGGTGTGGTATTAATGGAAGGTGTATTTGTGGATTTACCTTTTTTCCCTTTAATTTTATTCAAAATTATCAGCTCAAAGGTAAAATAGTACATATACAACTAGTACGGCCTAATATCTTAAATCAAACTATATCATAAGTCCATAATATATTTTCGGCCCC
>CM047883.1:18949417-18968972 GCA_026212405.1 Petrea volubilis | reverse complement strand
CCTCAATCCAATCCTTACATACAAAAGAGCACATTGTTAATCAAAGAGTAGTTTTTTATATTTAAAGAAAAATTGAAATAAATAATGTTATCGAGGTTCAACATGTTTATGTAATGCCATAGATATTTATTAGTTTTTTTCTTTCACAATATTTTTACTCATGATCGGCTTTGTTTGTTTTAATGGAGTACAGCTTATTCCAACTTGTAGTTTATGCGTAATTTCTCGTTTGATTGACAGGTGAGCAGGGGACTTAAATTCTTTAATTCGTTGCATTTGGAGTTCAATGGAATTTCATACTCTACGGAGTGGGACGTGACAATGGTATTGAGTTTAAATGTTTAAATGAATCAAAGACAAGTGTGTTATTTTACACCACAACATACACGAGAGAGAGAGTAGGAAATGTAAATTTCTTGGACTCCATTTGATAAATCAAAGAGAGAGTTCGTAGGCCTTAGAACACACAAGTATCACCATGTTTAATGCAATACACAAAGGCTTCATTTGATTCGTTGTATTATTATATAATATATATTTTAATTCATTGGATGAATCAAATTTGATTCATTATACTATCATATAATAAAATCCTATGATCCATGAATACATCTACTAAGTTCATAATTTTAAGTAATATTCAATCTCATGGAAGGTGTGTTATTATGGAAGGTGTATTTGTGGATTCACCTTTTTTCCCTTTTAATTTTATTCAAAATTATCAAGCTCAAAGGTAAAATAGTACATATACAACTAGTACGGCCTAATATCTTAAATCAAACTATATCATAAGTCCATAATATATTTCATGAATACATAAACTCACAAATCAAATATGTAGCTCAACTTCCATAATACGGTCCAACAACTCAAAATCAAATTAAGAGATGTGAATTTAATCATTCAAATCAAATGAAGCCAAAAACAAACAAAGCCATATATTTCATATAAAATCAATTTGTCTAGCAACAAGAATTTAATAGAAGAAAAAGCCATACATTTCAAAATAATATATTCACTATTAATAATACAGTCCAACATCTTAAAATCAAATTGAGGGACATGAATTCAATCCTCCAAATCAAATGAAATCAAAAACAAACAACGCCACACATTTCATATATATAAAACCGATTTGTCTAGCAATAAGAATATAATAGAAGAAAAAGTCATACATTTCAAAATAATATATTCACTATCAATAAACATGTAGGGTCTACGCCCTTAATAGTAATGACAAATTATGCGAACAATGACAAGGATTGGTGTATTTTAGAAGGCTCTTCCATTTCAAAAGCTAGCCTTTAGTATAAGATTCTCAATCTTATAGATATAATATGTTATGTTTAGATAAATATAGATATCTATATTTCTTTTCTTATATAAAATTGTCGGGAAGAATTGAAGAAACTTGGTATTTGGATTAAAAACCTCTCACATGATAAAGAAAAATTGGTTCCATTTTTGTAAATGGTGATTAAAATTTTTGGTGCTTAACACTTGATCCATGGTTAGAGATTGACAAATGTAAGGAGAACTGTAACTCATTAAATGTATGAAAAGTGCTTGGCCAAGTTTTGTTCCAAATTATTGAGAATTATCCACATCTCTTATGAAGCAAAGCTCAATTTGAACTCATCTTTTTACAATTAAATGCACTCTGCCGGCTTACTTAGCTATAATTAGATGAGCTTGGCCATTCATTTTGTTCTCTAGGGGTTTCGCGTTTAATTAAAGAATATTTTCTCTAATTGTTGTAGCTCTTTGTAAAATTTTATTATAGTGGAATCGCTCATTGCCCATGGACATAAGCTTGTTACTAACCGAACGACGTAAATATTTTGTTATTTTAATTTTCGTTCGTTTTATTATCAATTTATTGACACCTATTTAAACAAATGTACTACTTAATCCGGGTGATAGCCTAACAAACTGGTGTCAGAGCCCTGGTTATTAGTACATTCGTTTTGATATTTCCTATTAAGTTAGGATGTCGACAATAAAATTTGATGTCGAGAAGCTTGATCGAAAGATCAACTTCACTTTATGGCAAGTGAGGATGTGCTTTGTCCTTGTACAAAATGGAGTTCAGAAGACTCTAACCGATTTAAAACTAGAGGCTATGTCATATAATAAATGAGAGGAGATGGGTAAGAACCCGCTCGACTATCTAATTGTCTTTGACAAATGAAGTTTTGCGTTAAGTGATCGCTGAAAAGACATCGAAAGATCTTTGGGACAAATTGGAGTCTCTCTACTTGAGAAAGACTCTCACGAATAAGTTGTATAAGAAATAGTGCCTATATTCACTGCAAATGAGTGAATGCACATTTTTGAATTCTCATATTTATGAGTTTGAATCTATTATTATGGATTTGCAAAATCTGGATAGTACTATTGATTACGAAGATAAAGCTTTGTTTATTACCCTATTCATATAAACATTTTAGAGAAACCATATTGTATGGGAAAGATACTGTTTCTCTAAAAGATGTTATGTCAACTTTGGAGACAAAAGTAAAGATTGGTCATAATATCACGGGTCAAACCAGTGATAGTCAGGCACAGGGCCTATATGCAAGAGGGAGGTCCAAACAAAGAGGAATTAACAAAAGCAGGCTAAAATCTAGATCAAAATCTAAGAGTAAAGGTGTTGTGTTTTGGCACTATAAAGAACCAGGGCACGTTCGTAGAAATTGCGATAAGTTGCAGAAGAAGAGAGATTCTCTACAAGATAAGAATGAAGACTCTGGTGAGGCTAGTGTTGCTGAAAAACGAAGGTGGCGATAATGTGCTTTTTATAACAGAAAAGCAAGCCAAATTCAACGACGAATGGACGATGGATACGGGTTACTCTTATCATATGTTTCCCAATCGAGACTGGTTCTCAACATATGAGTCCATTAATAGAAGAGTTGTTTTAATGGGAAATGATGCTCCATGTAAAATTATTGGCGTTGGAACGATCCAAATCCAAATGCACGATGGAATTATCAGAACATTGATTGACGTCAGACATGTTCCAGATATCAAGAAAAATCTCATCTCATTGGGCACCCTCGATGCCAATGGATGCAAGTTTTCAACTGAATGTGGAGTATTGAAAATAAGCAAAGGCACACTGGTTGTCATGAAAGCCAGAAAAGCAGGTAGCTTGTTTGTGTTACAAGGCGCAACTGTTATAAGCTCTACAACAGTCTCATCATCCTCTATGTCAAATGCTGATATCACAAAATTATGACATATGAGGCTCTAGCATATGAAGCTCGAGCATATGAGTGAGAAAGGTTTGATCTTGTTGATTAAAAGAGGTCTTTTTTGTGGCCAAATCATAGGAACGATAGATTTTTGCGAACACTGTGTGTTTGGGAAGCAAAAGCGGCTAAGCTTTGGCACTAGTATCTACATAACTAAAGGTTCTTGGATTATATTCACTCTGATCTTTGGGGACTATCATAAGTTCTATCAAAAGGAGGAGCTCGATATCTATTAACCTCCATTGATGATTTTTCAAGAAAAGTTTGGGTTTATTTCTTGAAGCACAAAATTGATCTTCTTGATACTTTCAACAAGTGGAAGGCTTTGATCAAGAAGCAAACTAGGAGGCAAATTAAAAGACTCCAAACAGATAACAGTTTGGAGTTTTACGGTGGATATTTTAACAGATTTTATGAAGCTGAAGGGATTGCCAGGCATCGCAATGTAGTTAACTCTCCACAACAAAATGGCGTAGCGGAGCGCATGAATAGAACTCTTTTGGAAAGAGCTCGGTGTATGCTTTCCAATGTTAGCTTGTCTAAAGTTTTTTGGGCCGAAATAGTTTTCCATTGCTTGTTTTCTCGTGAATCACTCATTGTCTACAACAATTAAGTTTAAAACTCCTAAAGAGATATGGTCCAGTTAGGGGTGTAAACGGATATTAAACAGAGTGGATATGTAGTATCCAAATCAGTATCCGATTAAGTTTTTTGATATTTGTATCCGAATCCGATAGATATTCAAAGCCTCATATCCAAATTCGAATACGACGGATGTTTTGCGAATTTAGATATATCTGAATCCGTTTAGTATTTCTGAAAATATGACAAAGTTATAGATATTTGGATATCCAAATATCCGAATTCACTTATTCGAGTATTCAAATCTGTTTATATAAATAAAAAAAAGTCAAATATAATTTATGTAACTTATCTAATTGGAATTTTTGTATATATATAAGTATAGTATATGCTCATTAATATAAGTAAAGTTAATATATTTACTTATATTTTATTTCATTGTAAATTATGGAGATATGAGTCAATTAGATTTTTTTTCTATCTATTTTACTTATAAAAAGACATTAGAATATACACACAAACAAACACACTACTACTACTTCTTCTTCTTCTACTACTACTACTACTAATAATAATAATCATAATAATAATTTTTAATGTTATTTATCGGATACTTGTAATCAAATACGGATAATATTCGCTTCTTACGAACATGGATAAATATCCTATCAACAGATACGGATGCAAACGGTAAACAAATTTTCAGTTACCCATTTACAGCCCTAGGTTCGGTAAACCTACTGACTATTCAAATTTGAGAATATTTGGATGCCCTGCCTATATGCATGTTAATGAAGGAAAATTAGAGCCTAGAGCTCAAAAGTGTATTTTTCTTGGTTATGCTTATGGGGTGAAAGGATATAGGTTGTGGTGTCTTGATCCTAAGTCACCTAAATTTGTTATTAGTAGAGATGTTACTTTTGATGAGTTTGTTCTACTAACTCCGATAAAGGATTCCATAGTTTCTTTTGATACAGATAAATTAAAGAGTACATCGGCGCAGGAGGAGCTTGAAATTCCTAGTCCACCTGTGACGTTTGAAAGTCCTACTGGCTATGGACCTTTCGATAGAAGAAGAGCCTGATAATATTGAAAAAACATTTCCTCAGGAGGAAAAAAGTATTGCTAGAGACAGACCCAGAAGAAAAATATGACTATCACAGTAATATATTGACTATGTTGCATATGCCTTGTATGTTGGAGAATAAACAGATACTATGGGCGAGCCAGTTACATATTTTGAAGCAGTTTCTTCAAAAGACTCTCAAAAAGGTTGATTTCAATGCAAGAGAGAATTGAGTCTCTTCATAAGAACGGTACTTGGACATTTGTAAAGCCGCTAGCCAAGCAAAGGATTGTGGGGTGCAGATGGATCTTAAAAAAAAAGGAAAGAAGGAATTCCTAGAATAGAAAAGTCAAGGTACAAGACACGGTTGGTAGCCAAAGGTTATATACCATGTGTTGATTTTAATGATTTTTTCTTACCTATTGTGAAACACAATTTTATTTGTGTCTTGTTTGCTCTAGTTGCCATGCATGATTTGGAATTAGAACAACCTGATGTTAAAACTGCATTTTTACATGATGAACTAGAAGAAGAAATTTATATGCAACAACCAGAGGGTTTTGTTGCAAAAGGAAAAGAAGATCATGTTTACCTATTGAAGAAATCTTTGTACGGTTTGAAATAGTCTCTGAAACAGTGGTATAAAAGATTCGACTCTTTTATGATTGGCAGGGGATATTCAAGAAGCAACTATGATAATTGTGTTTATTTTCAAAAAACTCATGATGACTCATTTATCTATTTGCTTCTTTATATTGATGACGTGTTAATTGCAGCTAAAAATATGTCTAACATTGATGAGTCAAAGAAGCAGATGAGTAAAGCGTTTGAAATGAAGGATCTTGGTCTAACAAAGAAGATCCTTAGCATGGAAATCGAAAGAGATAGACAAGGTGGGAAGTTGTATTTAACTCAAAAGAGTTACATTGAAATTTTTTTGGAGAGATTCGATATGAAGAAAGCTAAACCAGTGTCTACTCCACTGGCTATACATTTTAGATTGTCAGCTAATCTATCACCAAAATTTGATGATGAAATGAGGTACATGACTTGAGTTCCCTACTCTAGTGCAGTTAGTAGCATTATGTATACTATAGTTTGTACGCGCCCAGATATTTGACATGCTGTTACTGTGGTTAGTAGATATATGTCTTATCCAGGGAAAACACATCGGGATGCAATGAAATGGATTTTGAGATACTTGCGCGGGACTTCAGAAGTTTGCCTAGAGTTTGGTCGGAGTAATAGGTATTTGGTTGGTTATGTTGATTCTAATTATGCAAGTGATCTTGATAAAAAGGAGATTAATGAGATATTTATTCACTCTTGGAGGAAGTGCAATTAGTTGGAAAGCTTCATTGCAACTAGTGGTTGCGTTATCTACTACAGAAACAGAATACATTGCATGATTGAGGTGATAAAAGAAGGAATTTGGTTAAAAGGCTTGCTTGGGGAGCTTAATTCTTGCTTAGATGAGACAGTTATTTTCTGTGATAGTCAAAGTGCTATTCATTTGACTAAAGATCAGATGTTTGACGAAAGAACTAAACATATTGATATGAAGTTTCACTTTGTTCAAGATATTATAGCCTGGGGTGAAATCTCAGTGAAAAAGATTTCTACACATGAGAATCCCACAGATATGCTAACTAAGTATCTTCCAAGGGTCAAGTTCAAGCATTGCTTGGACTTGATTGGTGTTGCTGATAGATGATCTATTTGGCGGAGATGGAGCGATACTACTATATGCGTTGAAATTCAAGTTAAGGTGAAAATTTGTAAATGGTGACTAGAATTTTTAGTGTTTGACACTTGGCCCATGGTTAGAGACTGGGTAGTGCAAGAAGAACTCTAGCTCATTAAATGCATGGAAATTGCTTGGCCAAGTTTTGTTCCAAATTCTTGAAAATTGGCTACATCTCTTATGAAGCAAAGTTCAATTTGAACACATCTCTTATGAAACAAATTTCAATTTGAACTCATCCTCTTACAATTACATACACTTTGCTGGCTTACTTAGCTATAAATAGATGAGATTGGCCATTCATTTTGCATCAAGAAATTTGAGAGCTTTTAAGAATTAAGACAAGTGAGGTTATTTGAGAACTTTGAAAAATAAAGAGTTCAGGAAACACTTGAGAGATAAATTCTTTATGAGAGAAGTGTGAGGTTGTTCTCTCAGGGTATCGAGTTTAATTAGAGAATATTTTCTCTAATTGTTGTAGCTCTCTCTGTAAAATTTTATTATAGTGTGATATGGTCGAGACTTGGAATTTCTCCTCAAGCTGACGTGGAAGTTCCCGTCCGATGAATGCTGGTGGGTTCTTGTCTTGCTAGGATGGAAAATACGTAAGTTTAGTCGCAAGAGTCTCCGAATAAAACCCTCTGATGCTTAAATTAGCGTAATATAGGAAGATATAATGGATTCTATAAAAAATCAAGTAAAGTTTTAGTATAGAAAATGTGTGTAACCTCTTTAGAGATTTCCCTATGAATGTTTATAGTAGGTTGGGATCTCAGTCACCTCATTGGGAATAGAGTTGGGTTGGTAAACTTAGGGATTGCTAAGACAATTCAGGCAATGTTAACATAGGACATTCTGTCCATGCCTAGTTGGTGGTTGCAAAGCAAGTATATCTACTGTCAGAGTTAGTGGTAGCTGTCAAGGATGATAGCTTACGACATTGTACTCCTTGCTCGATGTACCAGTGTAAGCCGCCAAATGAGCAGCAGCCATAGAACACTCGAGGAGAGGGACTTGTTTGAAGGAGAATGTCTTCTCAAGGAGCACATGTCCTCCTCGAGGACTGCACTCGAGGAGGACAATCATGTTGGGCCAAAGTCTCGCTCCACGAGGGACTGGCAGACATGTGGCGGCCGGAGGATGGCCCACTTGTATACGTGTAAGATATCCCGTATCATAGTGGAATCACTTCTCGCCTATGGACGGAGGCTTGTTAGTAGCCGAACCACGTAAATATTATGTCGCTTTAATTTTTGCTCGTTTTATTATTAATTTATTGTTACCTATTTAAATAAATGTACTACTTGATTCGAGTGATAGCCTAACACATTTCAATAAAAATGAGGCAGCACACACACACACACACACACACACACACATATATATATATATATATATATACATCACCAATCTGCATTATTCTCCAAAATTGGAAGATGAACATAGTGAAGAAAACAAAATGGGGGGGCTCAATGTTACCCACCCTCTGCAACATTTACAGACTATATTTTCTCCTATGACATAAAGTTCAATTCTTCTTTATCAAGAAATGTGATAAAGTTTCCAAACAGTTTATAATAATACATGAGTAAAATGAAGATGAGAGTAGCTGTCCATCTACACTTAGTCATGTGTAGATACAAGAATTAAAAGTTCGGTCTGTTTCATGCCACCTGAGCATGGTCAACGAGATAAAAGTATGATGATGTAATAAACTGAAACGCTGATGAATCGCGTATGATCCAATAGTTTATGACTGAGTTGGGGTAGCACGAGACGAGTCATCAGTTTGTTCTATGTGCCGGGCAAAGACTTCCAGTCGCACGATTTCTTGAAGAACTTACCACCTCTCTTTCCCATGCCGGTTCCATTAAGATTGGTGGAAAGCATAGATTTTGTGTCTGGATTCCATTTCAAATCTTTAAGAGTAGAAAATACACTAGAAAGTGCGGGATTGACTTCACAATCCTTTATATTTTTACATGAATTCACTTTGAGGCTCTGAAGTTCATTCCAAGAAGTAATTATAGATTCTAGTCCATTTGTTGTCAGCACAGAGCAGCTTTCTAAAGACAAGAATTTCACTTTTCTGCAGATAAATTGCCATGGCACAAATTAGATAAGCATAATCTCTAAACAGTAAAAGCAAAAATCGCGCAAGCTCCACCATTGCTAAAAAGAACAAATACCTAATCTTTTTTACTAATTTCATTTTTGACATGCTTATTCCAAAAATAAGGCGGTTTTGAATATGTATCAGGGGTAAGACACAAATCGATAACCAAGTCTAACGTGATCATTCATCGAGCCAAGTATGATTCATGGGATTCAGACATGCCAATCCAATAATCAATCAAACAACTGATGAACAATCTATCACATTCAATCCTCACAAGCAAACGAGTTCAAGAAACAAGCTGTTTAGAAATACTTCAAGACGAGCAAAGTCCATTCATTCTTTTCAAATAATCAAAAAGATGAAATCCAGATTCGAGCAAAATGAGGAATCAATGGCAGCACATAAGATTTGCGAAAGCTTGAAACATCAAAAAGCAACAAGAAGGTTGAAAAAATCTGTTACCTTAGAGTACTTGAAATGCTGAACATATCATCATTCAGTCCCCAGCAATTCTTTAGGACTAATTCCCTCACATTGTTGCAGACGAGAAACAATGCCCTCAAACTCCTTGTATCCCTCAATTGACACTTCTCCAAATGCAGCCTTTCAACAGCCAGACAACACCCCAAATGCTCATCAACTTCATCACTACCATCGATTCTCTTGCACGAAAAGAACCTCAAAGTTCTCAAATTTTCACAATACGAAAGAGCCCACAACCAGCCATCCTCCATTTTATGATTGCAAAGAGTTAACTCTTCAAGCATTTGACAACACTGTCCAATGGTCTTAATCCCCTCATAACTCCCCTTACAACCATTCAATTCAAGCTTCACTAATCTCTTACACCCTTGTGCTAAAATAGTCAATCCAACATCTGAAACCAATGAATCATATAATCCATCCACACCTCCTGTCAGCCTTAAAACCTGCAAATTCTGACAAGCCGCTATTCCACGCAAAATGCGATCGTTGCACATAAGCAGCTCAAGTTCTTGCAATAAGGGACATTCCTCAGCCGTACTCAATAACCCCATTTCACTGCAATTAACCACCCTTAATTTCCTCAATTTTGGACACCCACTACCCAAAACCCTCAAACCCTTATCAACTTCAGCAGCACTCAACACGAAATCTTCATCAAAAAACCTATCTTTAACCCCAACCTCAGAGCCCACATGAAAAGACAAACTCTTGTAAGAGGAAAATATACCAGAATTCCGAGAGGAAATCAAACACCCATCAACCAAATCAACATGAACAAGATTAGGGAACCTCAAGAACAACCGACCTGTCACCAGAAACTCCCAATCAAGAAGCTTTATCGACCTCACGAGCCTGCCCTGAAGATTGAGCCATCTCTTGGAAACAAGAAAATTTGCAGCCCTTTGAGATTTTGGGAGCTCTGAAAGAATCCTGAGCAAGATTTCATCCGAAAGAAGTGAAGTTTTATCAGAAACAAGATTGGCAACGCTGATAAAATCTTGGGTTTTCTTGGTGGGCTGTGGAGGAGCAGGGGATAGAGGTATCCGTTGAGTTTGGTTCAAGGGTTTTCGTGGGTTTTTAGGAGTGAGAGAATGAAGGCCCATAGTGAAGAGCACATTGTTCAGAGCTTTCTTGCTCTTCAACCAGTTGGAGTTCTGGTTCTCTTTCTCAGGCGAACACGGCACCGTTTTACTCTTCCATTCCATCTTCTTCATCTTCATTTTCAGCTCTCAAGAATTTGAGAAGCCACTGTTGTTGCTCTCTTTTTCAACATTTCTCTCTGAAATTAATAAATTGTCAATTTTTTTGAATGAACCTCGTTTTTTGGCAGGTTATCAAGAATCAAGATTTCTTTCTTTTTCTGCAATGAATTTATTGGTTTTTCTTTTTCACTCAGATACAACATACAAGCTCAGCACTTTGTTGTTTCCTAAAGAATTCAAGTCCATACCTGTTCCTGTTCCAACGGACATCTGCGGATGTGGGGTCCACCATAAATTGGCTAATTCAATTTTCTACAATTTTTTACAAAAAAGTTTATTTGAATTGTGAAGTACCAGTCTTGAAGCAGTTGGGGCTTTTTTAATAATCAACAAAAGATTTGTGGGTATTCTTAAAGCCTAAACGCGAGCCCCAAAATTTGATATGTCTTTGTCCTCTTTAGGGCTATCATTATCAACGGCCCGGATCAAATTTGGAAAATTTAAATACGAATCTAATTAGTTCTTACAGTATTTGAAATCAATCCGAATTTTATAGGATTTATATTAATTATTGTTGAGTCTGAATTCAATAAAAATCCAAAATTGATGAGAAAATCTAACTCACATAATAATTAAAAATTTTAAAATTTCGAGATCAAGTAACTCGCATAATATTAGCTATAATGTGGTACATATTATATTTTATTTGAACTTTTTTACTAATATTATTTACATAAGATTATTAATTTAATTATTAAGATTCAAATTCAAGTTTTTATTTTTTTTTAACAAATTGGATTGTTTGACTTCTTATACTGTTCATTTATTTTGAATTACGATTATTTATAATCAAATATGATTTATTGTATGTTCCAAATATGGAAAATTTTGAATAGAGCACAAATTGAATTCGAATTAAAATTCGTTCTATTCACAGCCCTAGTCCACTTGGACCTTTTCCATTGTCTTGTTTCTCTTTTTCTTGTGGGTGGGTTTGTAGACTTGTAGTTATCTCTTACATTTGGAATTTTAGTTTTTGGACCGGATAATCACAAATTATTAGTGGAACTCGAATAAATTTTTATTATATTAGGAACTAGTTGTTCATAAGTACGAAACAGAGTACTATGAATTTAATAGACTGAAGTTAACATTATTAGACTTGAATGCCAAATACCCAAATGTAATCCATGTATTGTTGAATTCGTACACAATAATGTCGTGATTCTCATGAAGTAAAATAATGTCATACTTATCGAAAAAAAAAAGTAAAATAATATCATCATATCTAATAATTTGATACTTCGCAACCACACTTACATAATGATCAAGAGCCCATTTGAACAAGTTTTTTTTAAAGAGAGAGAGAGAGAGAGAGAGAAGCACTTATCTTTTTTCTTTTTTTTGAAAAGAAGCAATTCAGTAAAAAAAATTGTTTTTGACTAGTTCTTTTTTTGAAAAAAAAAATATAGAAAAAGGTTCGAAAGTGGTTTTTTTTTAAAAGCGAACTACAATAGCTTCAAAATAAAAAATAAAAATTACTATATCCAAATGTAAAATTATCTACCTTAAAAAAAAATTATAAAAAACATGACTCAAGAAGTACATTTTTTTTAAGTCTATTCAAATGGACCCCGAATAGGTGGCAAGTCATGCGGCTTATTTTGTGCCAAGGAATTTTTCGATCGCACCAATATAGCTTCTCAAGAGATCAAGGGGTCTTGGCATTTAGCAATTTTGAACAATTCAAATGCATTGATATTTTACAAGATATTTCCTCCATGCCACACGTATCGTTTCGTTTGATTCAAGATAATTTCATATTAAGACACTTAATAATTACAAATGGACCTCATGTCATTACTTTAAAAGATATAACGTTGTCGAAGAGTGTTTTTCATTTTGAAATAATTTTGAGTTTAAAGATTAAAAATAACTTACGGACAAAGTTCTCATTATTATTAAATATAAATATTGGTTTCCTTGGCTCTCAAATCAATTATATCGACAGACGGTAAAGAGAGACAAATATATTGTTGACTTGCAATCAAGTTTCTTATCATTGGCCTAAATACACCAAATGTCAAAACATATAGCCGTGACGGGACCCAAAAATATAGCCGTTGGAGTTTGGATAGCGAGTTACACAAATTTGCCCATCTCTTTTTTCGCATTTTTTTAATCACCATTTATAACAAATCCATAAAACATATGTATCAACGATTTGTTTTTTTTTTGACTTCGTTCCGTGTTTTATCTCCTCGCCCATCCCCATTTCAAATAGGGCTCTCAATGGAGCGGATTTTAATCCTGAGTTTGCCCAAAATTTAACATATTCAATCTATTAAAATATCCAATGAATTAAATATGATTGTAAATATCTCTAATTCGAGACAAGTGAATCAGATTCTAATTTTACAGATTTGATTCAAATCCACCCATTGACAACCCTAAGAAATGAGAAAACCTGGTAAACTTAACCGACCCTCTTTTGAGTTGTGTTGCTCGAAAGACATAAATGCACTTTTTGGTAGGAAAATCAACAATTACCATATTTTAATGCAAATTCAAGGTGTACAGTCAAGATAACTGTGACATTTGATGGAATTTTTCACTAGGCTATACTGAAAAGAAATACTATATATGCCAGCAAAACTAAAAAAATAAATATATTAGAAAAAAGTACACAGCAAGCAAAAGAACCCACAGGCATTTTGCAATTCCTGTGTATAGCAATGAGCTGATGGTGAAACCTTGAGCGGATAAGCCTTTACCCAAGTATGAACAAGGTTCTCTACATGGCTAGTAGACTTAAAGCCAATTCATAAAGCCAACCACCAAGAACTACGTAGATGAAGAACTTACAAAAGACTATTAAATCTCCAGAACTCAGCCTGGTCTGGTAGAACCTTAAGATTGGACTATACAGCATACACTTTACAGAAAATATGAAGGCGCTCGTTAGTGGTCATCCGCGAGGGGCTGCCATTTGCTGCTTCTTTATCCGGTTATCATGTTTCACCATACTGAATCATAACCATAAAACAACAGATCTTTATATGCACAAATAATTACTCAAAGTCGCTAAATATTTTACACTGAACATGACCATTTTCCCCAGAAAGTATCCATGGTGTTACTCTCAGACAGATTAAGACCTGGTCATTTCATATGAATAAAACTAACAACTTGTATAATCTGATTGAAAGGGTGATGTTACAGGTTCAAAATTTTTGAACTGTTTGGTACGAGTTTGCAGGATTCATCAAATGATACTAGAATTAGAAACGTATGTGAACTTGAATGGGTTTATTTTATAGTGTTACCTGATGTCATGAGGGGTGATGAATATCCACTGGGAACCTTGAGCCAATGCAAAATCCACTATGGCATCCAGGCTGATTTTTCTGCTAACAGCATCCTACAGATCAAACCAGAATAAAAAATTGCAGTGCGGCTGAATTTTTACTCCCATAGCTGGAAGGGAACATATAAACCGTACGGAACTTGCTGCACTGTCACACTTTATACCCTCATACCATGAAACTATACAAGAAATTCAGTTGTGTTGGAGCATGCAATTTCTTAGTCTCATCATTTCATGTAAAGATGGGATATTTTAGAAATAATAAAAAAAGACCACAATGCTTTGAAAGCCTTTCTCCAAAGAATCCTCTTTTCCTGTATTAGGATCATAAACTTATCCAATATTCAGTTATCGTCAACTGTGAACTATTCATCCGACTCATATGCAAATACAAGGTCACCCAAAATATGCTTTATAGTAGGATTGGCAAAATCATAGGAGATGCCTAAACTGGCAATGCGGTGAACTACACGTGCATCGTCAATAATGCCAGACATATTTCAAGGCTCTTAGTTCTGGCATTCATCACACTCATGAAGGGGTAACAATCTTCCTCAGTTTTGTATAACCCCCAAATTTTAAACAGTGATGTCTTTGATTTTCATTTATTGGAAAGCCTAAGATCTGGGCCAACATTTCATGATAATAAAAGCTAAGTCAAAGCCCAGCAGGTTTCTTTAACTAAAAGCTTTCTCCGTGCATGCAGTAGAAGGAAGACAAGAGAGGAGAAGAGTAAAGTTGGTATCTTTTCTGTTGCTCTTAGTACTCCCTTCTAGTCACTTATCAGAAATAAAACCAAACGGCAGAAAAGTAGCCTTTAACAAACAAAAGCCAAACTATGGTGAAAGTATTTGCCCATAAATTTATCTTGTGACCACAGCAATCCTTAAATTTCCTTTCTGCTTTCACTTCAAAGCACACTAAAGTAAAGCAGAATATTTTCCACCAATATATTCCTTCTTTTGTCCCAGTTTACATTATCTTCTCATCTCTTCCTCTTGCCCAAACTAAAGCTATGAGGATCTTGTTAGCTGTAAGCTGGTTCTATCCTGGACAAGGTAGCATGCTTCAGCAAGTGTGGATTAAAACTTCGCAGAACTAGAAATATATTACCTCTAGTGCAGCATAGTAAACCGGCTTTCCCAGAACCAATGCAAACAAAATTTTTAGATAATTAATGGACGATTCCAATTGTCATAAAAGGCTATAGTGTTTCTGCTACATGTTCCCATCTTTGTTGGTGGTGGGGGAAACTTGATAGTACATGGGTGGCTATGGCATATAAGCAACATGTAACAGTATTACTAGTTGTTTGTAATGACAAGAAAGGGTAGCTTATTTTACTAGTTTGAGTCAATGCTAAAGCCAAGATGGTGAAGCAAATCGATATTGGGTTTCATAGTTCTTTCTCTGCGTTTAAGCATCCTTCCTATGGGTAATGAGTATTTAAAAGGATTCACAAATCGTCAGTGTACTTCTCAATCTTCACATTAGTTAAACTAGTCCGAGAACTGCCAAGCCCTAACTCCAGTTGATATGCACATTCTATTTAATAAAAGCTGTTCACAGAGAAGATATAAGAACATGAATACAAGTCCGCGGGGCTTTGGCCAAAATGGACATGTACCGCACCTTTAGAGGTGTAGGGAGTATTGCCAAGGTTCAAATTCTGGCAGTCTGTGTGCATATTATTGAAGAGAGAGAGAGAGAGAGAGAGAGAGAGAGAAAATGAAAACAACTTCTTAGCTCTTATACTGGAAACTAAAAGTTCCAGTGAGAGAACATACCATAAATACATCAAACTCATCCATTGCACGAAATGGAGCTTCTGTCATCTCATGAAGCGCGAGGGCAAAACACAATGTTGAAAACGAACGCTCACCACCTGTTGTAAGAGCAGCACAATGGCTTAATCAATATTAGACAAGCAAGGAAACCTGGAAAGGCCAAGTACTAAGCTTTCCCCGTACAATTTGGACAGGATATGACCATAACATCTCATTTCTCCAGACTAGAAACCCATAGGAACAGTCCCCATAGAGAAGCCCCAACCCCAAACTTCTGAAAAGTGAACAAGACAAGATAAAAACAGAGCCCCAAAATTGTTCGCCCAGAGAGAGTGTTTGTTTCATATACTCCCATACTGGCACAAGTATTGTAGAAAATTCATTTTTGATATCAGCAACAAGCACCCAAGAGAGAGCGATGTATAAAAGAAGCAAACTTACTATAAAGAAAGTAGATAAATAAACAAAAAGAGCGAACCTGAAAGCCCTCTAGTGTCACGAACAGAGCTGCTTGATGCATCTTGAGGCATTTTTACCTAGTAAGATAGGACCCAATTGAAACAAGGGGAAATCATCTAGCCGGTTTATTAATTAGTATTGGCTTGTATCGAGGAGATTCGAAAACATTAATTAATCCTTCTTGATGACAGTAGCATGCCAATTTTACAGTCACTTTACCTCCACTGAGAGGGTCTGCTCTTCATAACTAACTCTGATTTGGCCACTGATCCCCTTCTTTTTCAAATGGCCATTAAATCTATGAAAATCATCATCAGATACAAGGGAAATATTAAACGCCAGCAATTCTCCTATTAAATAGAGAAATAGTCATTTTGAATAAGAAAAAGTCTAAAGAGAACAGGCCCTACTGCCATGTTAGCTGGCGCTTCAGAAGAGTTGCATTCCTCTGGAACTTGTTCCATCTCAGTTGTAAAGCTTTCTGGCATGCCTGAAGTAAAGCAATACAATAAGAAATGAAGATACTTCAAGGAAGAAACCAACGAGTTTAAGATAGCATACCTGAGAATCAGAGTTAATATGAACCAACGATCAAGAAATATAATAAGAATTCAAGAGAATCACATAAGGTTCGAGCTCAAAAACAATGTTGGGGATCACAAATAAGCAAATAAACAGATCAAACAACTAGCATGAGGAAGTAATTAATATCCAATTCTTTGTCTTTCCATGTTCACCAATTTGAGAAACCTCTTGACGAGTTACAGCAGCTATGCTACTCTTTCATAACAGAAGAAAAGCCAAAAGAGAATTTTTATAGTTGAATAGTGCTCATAAAAATTTTCCCACAGCAGCAAGCAAGCAAAAATGGACTAGGAAAATTTGGAGAGTAATCGACCATTCATAATCATGTAGAGCAAGGAAAGTAAATGAGGACACTTGAACTCACATCTAATTTCTCTTGAAAGGCTTTGTAAGTTTGCTGTTTTCTTGAGATCTTGCGCTCTTTTTTCTCATACAACATTCTGAGGTCATCAATAGATTCTGAAAATCTGCATAACAAATTCACTCATCGAATGCAAAAAAGGATAAAACAATCTCATGTTTCAGAGGATCGAATGTAACAAATCTTACCTTTGGCTCTCACGCTCGAGTCTTTGTTTCAATCTACTAAGTTGAGCATCAAGTTGCTCAGGAGTGCTTTCCTTACTGCCTCCTAAAGCCTCAATCTCACTCTCAGGACACATAATTGATGCTATCCGATGGCTTTCCTACAAATCCACCATGAATCAACACCAGGTTTGTTTGAGAACCCACTTAGAGCAGAGAAGAATTTACACATGAGAAGTAGAAGCAATTAAGTAAAACGGGTACAAAAGCAACATGATCCAATACTAAATAAAGTACACCAGGTTGGGGAACCAGGTCAGGATGAATAGCTTTTATTTCCCATGTACAGCATTTTTGTAAGGATTTCTTGGTGTGTACAACTTAACCATATGTTGTATGGCGCAGAAGTGCAAAGTAGTTATATATTTCAGAGCCTGAAGAAACTGAGCCACTTTTGTCGAAGGCACCATTTGTGCATTTACATCAGCAAAATGCAATTAATAGTCGGTTATTTTCCCAAGAAGGACTTGAAATGCACCTTACGGCTATCCTCAAGCTCCTGATACTTGGCCTCTGCATTTGCTAGGGGAGAGAGGACTTTCGTTTGCATCACGTCCTCATAATGTTTCTTTCCCTGAATCAGAATTGAATTAGGAAAGTTCAAAAAACTTACTGTGAGAAGAGAAAAGAAAAAAGGAGAAAGATTTCTGTGTGTTATTCAGAAAACATTACCCCTATATATACAAGAAAAAAAGATCCTATTGATTTGCACTAATCAAACCTATAATCAAGCCTATAATTATGCTCACTAATCAAGCCTATAATCAAGCCTATAATTATGCTCACTAATCAAGCCTATAATTATGCTAACACCCTAGAATATTCTAACACTCCCCCTCAAGCTGGAGCATATATATCAAACATGCCCAGCTTGTTACAAAAGGTTTTAAATTTATTTCCCCCCAAGGCTTTAGTAAATACATCAGCAATCTGTTCTGACGACGGATGTGAACGGAGTACTGATGATGTGGCTCATTACGGCATTTCGAATGAAATGGCAGTCGACCTCAATATGCTTCGTTCTTTCATGAAAGACTGGGTTATTGGCAATGTGAATGGCTGCCTGATTGTCACAATGCATGGGTAAAGGTTCATCGTAATTGAATCCCAATTCTCCTAGCAAGCTTTTAAGCCACAACATTTCACTCGTGGTATGTGCCATAGCCCGATATTCAGCTTCTGCACTAGACCGAGCCACTGTTGTCTGCTTCTTACTACGCCAAGTCACCAGATTTCCTCCAACATACGTGCAGTAACCAGAAGTAGATCTTCTATCTCCCTTAGACCCAGCATAATCTGCATCTGAATAGGCCTTGATCTTCAAATGTCCATGTTTCTTGATAGTAAACCCTTACCAGGAGAGGATTTTATGTACTTTAAAATCCTCATGGCAGCATCTAAATGAATAGGTCGGGGTTTGTCCATAAATTGGCTAATCACTCCAACTGCAAAGGATATGTCTGGTCTAGTTACAGTCAGATAGATCAGCTTTCCCACTAGTCTTCTGTACTTTGTTTTGTCTCCTAAGCATGTATCATCATCATCCCATAAATCTGGATTTAAGTCTATAGGAGTGTCAACTGGTTTGGTTCCAAGCAGGCCAGTTTCCTGTAGTAAGTCAAGCGCATACTTCCTCTGAGACAATGAAATTCCATGCCTACTACGAGCGATCTCAATTCCTAGAAAGTACCGAGGAGGACCCAAGTCTTTAGTAACCAAATTGTTGTTTTAAATATTCCTTAGTGACCTCTATTCCTTCGACATCGCTGCCAAGACACTAGGATATCATCAACATACACAATTAGAATGACAACCCCGGCTGGTCTGAGTCTGCACAATACAGAGGTGATCTGCTGACACCTGTGGAACCCAAAATCACTTATAACTCGGCTGAACCTTGTCAAAACCAGGCACGAGGACTCTGTTTCAGTCCATAAATTGCCTTCTTTAGCCGGCACACCATAGCTTTCCTCTCACCCTGAGCAACATACCCTGGAGGTTGCTCAATAAAGACGTTTCTTGCAAGTCACCATAGAGAAAGGCATTTTTTGATGTCCATTCTGAAACATAGGCCAATCTTGATTACCAGCCAATGAAAACAGCACCCGAATGGAGTTAAGACGAGCAAACGGGGGGAAACGTCTCAAGGTAGTCCACGCCATAAGTCTGGGTGAAGCCTTTAGCAACCAAGCGGGCCTTGTATCGGTCAATAGTGCCATTAGCATGGTACTTGAGGGTGAATACCCATCGACAACCAACCACATCAGCATCAGGGGGAGGAGCGACAAGTTCCCATGTCCCCCGATCAATAAGAGC